>JAFBJS010002171.1:158076-190907 GCA_016785265.1 Paraplagusia blochii | reverse complement strand
TTCTATTGGTCAGTTCTTTTGTTGATATGGGTATGGATCAAGTGGAAGTAATAGCCAGATGGGGCCAAAAGGAAACATTATTTCTCTGCGGCCCGGCAACAATTCAACCACGGACCGGTACCAGTCCCCCGCCCAGTGGTTGGACACCACTGCATTAAAAGATCTCGGCAATTCTTTCAGAATTTTTTTTAATTATTTACTCCAAAGAAAATATATTTTCTGTCAGTTTTTCTGTGATATGTTATTTACTAGTTTCGAATATGGAAAACATGTTTGAACAGTGTCAGACGCTGATGTTGGTCATGTTGACAGACACAACACTAGAGCCGTGTCATCATTAGCACCAAGGCCACTTACAGCAGACAGACTGCAGTGACTGAGGAGGTAAATCAGCTCAGTTGGCTCATCTCCTCTTCACCCCCTCCAAAAAAAAAAAAAAAAGAAAACGTCGTGTGAATGTTTTCAGACAGCAGATGGTGATACACCTACGTTTTCTCAGTTCCCCAGATGGTGATGGAGCCACACAGGCTCCATTAGTCCATATGCTCCACCAATGCCGTGGTCAGCCCTGCCAAACGTCAACCCACTGTGATAAGCAGCTCAGTCAGAGATGAGGGCTCCCTGTGTGTGTCTGATTCATTTTTTTTTTCTATCAAGGGAATTCTCAGGACACAGCGTTCAAATATCACATAAATAATTCTCTGCTGTTGCTTCAACTCTCTCTGAATGCTAATGATGCTCATATGCATCTCTGGTATATGATGGGTTTTTATGGGGCCCTCAGATTCTAGGTGGGCATATATTTGTACCGGAGGGTGGAGGCGCAGAAGCACAGATCAAGAGCCCTTTGAGGTTTTTAGTTGTAGGTGGTGGTGGTGGGGGGCGGGGGGGCGAGATCATGACGCCCACTCCCTACCTCAGTTGTGTCTAACCTTTCCTACTCAAACAGCCAATCAGACTTGTCAAAAAATGTCTGCTGTTTAATCTGCCTCCGCTCCTGCTGCATTTGAGTTGCCTGATACACAGAGCAAGGAAAATGTCTGCAGTGATGACATTTAAAATATTTTTGTACCATATCCACCTATCTATCCATTTTCACTCACTTATCCAAACTTAACCCAAATAACATTGCACCACAATGTACCTTCCTGCGAGTGGAACATTTTTTAATCAAAATGAGGTATAGTGTCTTCTTTTCCTTTTAGCTTGTCCACTGTTCTGGAGTTGCCACAGCGAGTCAACAATTTCCATTTCCCCTTGTCCTCTGTATCTTTTACACTGCGTCCATAAATCTCCTCATTGGCCTCTCTCTTTGTCTCCTACCTGGTAGCTCCATCTCTAGGATCATTCTTCTACCAATGTGTATCCACTGTCCCTCCTCTGAACATGTCCAAACCATCTCAATCTGTCTTCTCTAACTTTTTTTGTCCAATACTTTCTATCTATGTTGTCCCTCTAATCACCTCATGCCTGATCCTGTCCATCCTTGTCTCTCCTAAAGAGAATCTCAGCATCTTTAACTCCTCCACCTTCAGCTCGGACTCCTGTCTTCTACTTTTTCGTAACGTCTCTAAACCGTCCATCATAGCTGGTCTCAACTGCTCCTGTATAGGACAGGTATAGTATAAGAAGAGAGAGCACAGAGTCAGGAGAGACTCTTTAGGTTGCCTTGAAAAATGTAATCCCTTTAATTAGGATTAGTTCTTGGAACAGTTAGTGGAATGTCTTGCATTGAACGAACAGACCGGGCTGAACCTGGACCTGTGGCGGAAAAGAAACTACATTTTCTGTAGCCTGACTTCCGATAAAAGATGTTCCACTTGGGTATACCCAAACTTTGCAGAGACAGAGTAGGTGTCAAAAAGGGCCAAAAAGTACACTTTTTCATTATCTTAGTTGGTAGTTTGACTCAAGAATAGCATTGTTACTTGGTTACTTACTTAGCTACTTTCCAACATTAACATTCAGAGTTATTGTTTGGCGGAGCAAAACGGAGATTTTCTAAATTTAACACCGTCCTCTTTCCTCTCCAGTTGGCAGAGTACCGCCAGAAAAAAGCTCACGCAGACTCGCAGAAGAAGCAGAAAAAGAAGAAAAAAAGGAAGAACGGGGACGACTTGGAAGGGGCCTCGCAGGACCGGGGTGAGGCTGATCCTGATCCGTCAGTGGACACAGAGGAGATCTTCAGCGGAGGACTGGATGGGATGAAGGAAGGAGTTGGAGATCCACCCACTACGGAGTTCACATTTGCAAAGACACTGCGTGGCGGAGAGTCTGTGAAACATGACCAGACCTACACTATAGAGGTACTGCAGACACACCCACTCACTCTTTGCTACTGCTGCAAAGATTTGTGGAAAGGACGGGTTCTAAAAAATTCCCGCCATGTAATTGCTTAAAAGTATGATATAGTATATGTAAGTATATTTTTTTTCCTTTAATAATCATTGACCTTCAGACGTAAATTCATTACTGTAGGTGAAAAGGTACGTTTTCTGCTCAATACTTCTACACATATAGAAAGCTGAGAACACGTAGCAGTGTTCTCATTAAAAAATTATGTAAGTTTTTTTTTTTTTATGTTAACCTTGCAGTATCTTTTTTTTTCCTCCTGATTCCTCTGTACCTTTACTGAAGAACACGTCCACAAAACTACTGGTTGCTATGGAAACAGACAACTGCCTTTTAAGCAGTTGAGAGGCGTCGGTCTTATTACGAAACCAAGCGCAGTGGCTTAGTAACACACTCCGGAGCAACGTGGGGTTTTATTCTATGTCTTCGATCGTTGATCCAGGTGATCCACCTGTGCAACAAAGCAAAGCAAAGTCACGAATCTTTTAAAAACCCAAAATCTACTGTGCTTGAAATAATTAATGCAGACAAATCGTTTTCCCACTTGCACTTTGTCTTTGTTATGATGACTCAGAACAATTGCTGCTGCCACTGTTGTTTTTTTTTTTGCCAGACAACTCTGTCAGGGTCTTTGGTTCACTGTAAAGGCTTTTTATGAGTTGAAGACATGGAATAATCCATTTTCATCTCCATCTTTCTAAAGACAGCTAAGACAAGTTTGAACACACTGTAGTGAGAGAGAAGAAACAATAAAAATGAATTTTTAAGTAAAATCAATCTTTAATATTCTCTGCACCAAACCAAAAATTACACACAGTTGTTTTTGGTGCACAGCTGGTGTTCAGTTGCTGGTGTTGCTGGTGTTCAGTTATAGCAAAATTATCCTTCTGTTTCTGTGCCCACCCCAGAAAAAGACCTGTTTTTATCTTGGGAGATTGAGGATAGCAGATGCTGAGTGTGTTTTGAAACAGGTCTACGTGAAATAAAACATGGTTATAAGGTTGTTATATAAGGTTGTAATGTTCTGTTCTGTTGAATGTTTGTTTTTTTTCATCTGTGTTATATTGATTCATTTGTTAAAAATTCTTGTTGCAGCCAGAGAGTGAGGTGTCCACAACTGCTGAAGATTATTCCTCAGAGGTAAAGTGAACATTCCTACAGAAATGTTATCACATTAAGGAGAAACACTCATCTAAAACGCTACAATTACAAGAGTTTGCGATATGAAATATTTCTAGTCAAAGCTATACACTATAAAAAGGGTAAACTTTAATGACCCGACTGCTTACTGCTGGGGTCTCAAACTTGTGGCTCGTGGGCTATTTGTGGCCTGTGGAGCGATATTTTATGGCCCCCACCTTGATGTGAAAGTTCAATGTTTGTTGGATCCACTCAGTGGTAGACGCTGCTGTGGGTGAATGTGAGTATTACAAGACTGGTCTGAAGTGTTGAAAACTGATTTGTTTTTTTTATTTTCACCTTTTTTTTTCTAATGTAATGCGGCCCCTTTAGCGATATGACAGTGGGAGCATTGGACTTATTTAAGTTTGCGACTGCTGGCTTAATGTCAGTGTTTATCATTAGCTAATAGTGACATTCCCCCAACTGCTCACTTGTAACTGACATGAAGGCATATATTAATGAGATTTAAACAAAAATGGGAGACTGGTGTTGTTAAATGAAACTGCATTAAACCTCTGTATCATCATGAAATTTATAAAAGCACAAAACGAAAGGGACCATAAAGACTTGTCCTCTGATAAAGCCAACATTTTAAACATGACCTCACCAAACTTTTTTATCTCATGACATCGTTGTGAATTAACAGGTAAATGGGTGCCACGATGAGATGACAGAGCATCTAATGATGTTCACCAAGGATTTTATCTGGGTACAGTAATCCCCATAAGCTAGTTCTTTTGTCATTGCCTGCCATCGTGCTAACAACGCCCCATGCTGCTGTATCCACTTTCTATTTGCTTGGTCTTCTGCAAGTTTTCCTGTTGCTCACTAACCAAGCCTGTTCTATTCATTATACTATCTACACACTGCGACATTATTTGACGTGAATTTGTCGAATTTTGTCCTAAAATCAGTAGAGTAAATTTGTAGAATATAGCTTGACGTATGAGATATACTGTATCCACAATTGATTCACAAATCAACAATTTGACATTACGTCTGGGAGCAGATGGAGAATTGAGTGAAAAGGCCGAATGGGGAAAAAAAGAAAGGTGAGGACAGTGAAGTGCCTGAAGCAGTGAGGACACAAGGTACTGTTCTGGCTCTCATGAACAGAACAGGCAAATGTCACCTGATTGAAATTTGAAGGAAAAAAGCTGGAAGGTGTTGGTAATGAGTCAGAAGTATTTGCTTAGTGTGAAGATTTAAGGCTTAAATGTACCTCCTTTATCGTAGAGCATCACATCTGCACTATCAGTGGTCCCCAACCACTGGGCGGAGGACCGGTACAGGTCCGTGGGTGAATTGGTGCCGGGCCGCAGAGAAATAATGTTTCCTTTTGACCCCATCTGGCTATTACTTCCACTTGATCCATACCCTTAACAACAAAAGAACTGAACAATAGAATGGCAAGGATTCCATCATCAATAATGCAACTATATTTGATTAGGAAATATTTTCTCAGTGAAGACAACAACAATAAACTCAAAATGTTGAGAGTCATTGATACAAGATTCTAGCGGTAGCGGATAATTATAGGCTGTGTGCACTTGAGAACTCCTGTGAACCGTTAATTTGGGTAGGAAGATTTTATAGGCAGGAAAATATTTCGGAACACCGGAAATTAAATTTTGACAAATTTATCTGCAACCACTTAACGATGGTCTGTGGTGCTAAAAAGGTTGTTGGACACTGTGCTTTATGATGTTTCATCATGGACATAACAATGAAACAATAACAATGTTTTTTTCCTTCCAATTGTAGCATGTTATGGTTGTCTCTTTTGGCTACATCTTGTTAACTGATGCATCTCTACCATCTCTACATCACTCATGGGATGTTCTTTTATGGGATTGGCTGAGTAGACATTTGGTGCTCTGTCTCTGTGCTATGAATAAAAAAAAATAATGGAAGATTTAATATTTTTCTTCAAATTCTGGGTTTTCTGTAGGTAGACTTTTACTAGAAGCTGTATATCTTTTTTCTGCTTATCTATGGTATCAATCAGGTTTTCTTTCTTAATAAATTATGGATGTTCAATAACATCCAGCTCCTGGTTCTTTGATTGACTGCTGTTGCTCTGCCAGAGGCTTAAGACTTTAAACTGTGTCATTAAGGTAAACCTGCTGTCAGCTTTGCTAAAGTCTTGTTATTATATTCTTGTTCAGGAGGAGGTGGATGTTCTGCAGCAGCTAGCAGAAGGAGACAAAATACAAGATATGGAGGATGTAAAAATGCAGACTGTGGAGGAGCTGAATCAGGAGCTTGAAGAGATGAGGGCCACCTTTGGTACAGAAGAAGTGCAGCAGGTAGCTATGTCACAGATTTTCATCAGAAGACCTCAGCATCAAGTCACTGTCACTCACTGTATCCTACTTGTCTCAGGTTTAATGTGTGTTCACATTACACTACTCCATTTTATTTCTCAGCTACAGGACTTTGAAGCAGCTCTAAAGCAGCGAGATGGCATCATCACGCAGCTGACAGCTAATCTTCAGCAGGCTCGTGAAGAGAAGGACGAGATCATGAAAGAATTTTTGAAGCTGACAGAACAGAGCCAAAATTTACAGATCCAGTTCCAGCAGGTGGGGATATTTTGCCCATTTTCTCTCCTCCTTAATACTAGTAATGTAATAGTTTTATGGCGCTCCTTTTTCAGTTTATACAACTATCAGTCTTAAGCTTTTATCCATTAAAAATTTTGTTCCATCTTTATTTGTGGATCCTAACTCTGTGTTGTGTGCCTAATAATCGTAGCTCCAGGCAGGTGAGACACTTAGGAACACCAGCCACAGCAGCACAGCAGCGGATCTTCTGCAGGCCAGGCAGCAACTTGTCCAGTACCAGCAACAGCTGGAGGAGGTGAACATGGAGGTAACGGAGCACCGGGAGAGGAGCAGTGAGCAGCTGAAGCACATCAGCCAGTTACAGCATCAGTTGAATGAAATGGAGATGGTGAGATTGACAGTGTGATGTTACTATTATAGAGTACACATATTCAGCAGTATTTTGGTTTTCCATATTTTAAAATACTGTATTTGGATGAAAATAACAGAATTTATATTTCACTGAAACTCATAACATAAACAACTGCTGTGCAAAAAAAAACATTTCTTTGCCTTTATTTTTTTTCTCTGTAGACGGGAAGACGATCTGAAGAAAACTTCATGCAAACAATAAAGGAAAAGGAGCTGCTGATTGCTAATATGGAAAATGTAATTTCAGCTCGTGATCAGATGCTGCTGGAGTTGAGAACCTCACAGGAGTCTTTTGCACAAACCCTGGAAGAGAAAAGTCTTGTTATATCAGAGCAAACTGCAATAATCACACAGCATGAGAGGTCGTTGGCCTCGCTGAGAGAAGAATTCGTTAATGTAAGGAGGACAGATGAAAATGTGATACAACAGTCCGATGAAAAGGATTCAATAATAGCAGAAAAGAATAGAATCATTTCAGAGCAGGAATGCTCCCTCTCACAGCTAAGGAAGGACACTGAGTCCTCTGAAAAATGTCTGCGTGACGTCCAACAGCAATTGGCTGCAGGAGAATCAGAACTTGTAAAATGCCAGACTGAGTTAGAAAACACAAAGTCTGAATTGGACACTTGTAGAGCTGAGTTAGTTGGGTTAAAAGAAGAGCTAGTTACAGAAAAATCAGAGTTAGAAAGTTGTCAAATTGAACTCTCAACCTCCAAACAAAAGGAACGGATGTCTTCTAATGAGATCATGCAGCTGATGGCCACAGTGGAGGAACTCCAGAGACGCTGTCACCAGGGCAGCGTGACGGAGAGTGACACCGTCCAGCAAATGCAGGAGGAGAACACTAAGAAGCTGGAACTTCTTAGGGCAGAGCTGGATGAGGAGCATGGTCAGCAGATAGTTCAGATGAAACATGAAATTAATTTGCAGCACTTGGCAAAAGTGGAGCAAATGACTCAGCAACATAGTACTGAATTGGAGTTTCTGAAAGGACAACTGTCTCAGAGCTCCAGCGCCAACTCTGCTCAAGTGGAAAGTCTCAATGCTAAGATGAAGGTGCTTCAGGAGACGCTAGAGCAAACACAAGCAACGCACAATCAATCCAAACTTGAGCTAAACCACATTGCCCGAGAAAAACAGGACCTGGAGGTTAAAGTTGAGAATCTGCTTAAAAATCTGCATTCTGCTAATGAAAAAGTGGAGCTGGTCTCTCACTGTCTGAAATCTCAGGAAAGTCAACAGGATGAAGCGGAGAGCCTCCAGGAGACAATCGACAGTTTGAAGAGTCAACTAGCAGCTGCTCAAGAAGCATCGCAAGAAGCAGAAGTGAAGCACGAGTCAGAAGTGACCAACTACAAAATCAAGCTGGAGATGCTGGAAAGAGAAAAAGATGCCGTGCTGGACCGCATGGCTGAGTCACAGGAAGCCGAGCTGGAACGCCTGAGGACTCAGCTCCTGTTCAGCCATGAGGAAGAACTCACCTACCTGCGGGAGGACCTGCAGAGGGAGAATTTCATGAACACAGAAAACCTCCTCAATGAAGCTGCTATCAAACATCAGAAAGTTCTGGATGAGCTGCGTCTAAGTTACGAAGAGGAGCTTACTTTGACTCGGTCAGAAAAGGAGAGCTTTGCCAGCGAACGAGATGAGCTTCTGCAACAAATTCTTAGCTTAAAAGAAGACCTCAGTTCGGCTTTGCAAAATTCTAAAGCGGATGAGTTGGTAGAGCAGCTGCAGGAGCTTCAGGTGGAGCTTGAAGAGCTAAGAAAGGGTGGAGAAGAACGGGTGAGACTGGAAAACGAAGTTCAGACATTATTAAACAGGATGGATGTGCTTGAAAAAGAAGTGAAAGTCAAAGAGGAATCCTGGGAGTTGGAGAAGAAAACACTGACAGAATCACATGACACTTTAAAAGAAGAACTTTCTTTAAAATGTAAAGAAATTGATACCTTGACGGTTGACAACAATCAATTCCAACAGAAGGTTGATGCACTCAGACAGGAAATTCAGAACCAGAAAACAACGTTCTCTTTTGCTGAGAAGAATTTTGAGGTAAATTATCAGGAGCTAAAGGAAGAATACATGTGTCTCGTCAAAGCAAAGACACACCTGGAGGACAAGGCTCTAAGGGAAACGCTTGAGTTTGAGACAAAAATCACCAGGCTGGAGTCTGAGATTGAGAAGTTGGAGACTCGAAGAGAAACACATACAGTCTATGTGGAAAAAGATACTACTGAGCTGATGGAGAAACTTAAAGTCACTTTAAATGAAAAGGAGAAAATGACTGATCATCTTTCTGAAGTAAACAAGGAACTGTGGTCAACACAGAACAAAGTAGAGCAGCTGGAAGAAGAGCTGACAAAGGTGAGGAAAGAAAACACAGAGGTTATGACGAACCAAAAGAGATTGGAGAAAGTTCTACAGGAGAACCATGAGCAGATGCAAAAGAAAGAAGCTTCTGAGGATTCTCAGACTCGGTCTTTGCAAGAGGAGATAAAAGCTCTTCAGTCCCTGCTGCAGGCTGCTGAAGCCGAGAGAGACGAGATCAGACAGACCCTGGATCTCCAGCAGCTCCCGCATCCTCCATCCGCAGCCACCATCCAGTCCTCGAGGGAGGGACCTGTTGAAGGACAGTCCTCAGTGCCAGAGAGACTAACAGCAGCTTCACAACAAAATAGACGCAAGAAAAGACAGAAGTCCAAACAGCCAAGCAGCTCTTTTCCAGGCAGCAGGGGAGAATCACAAAGGGAGGAGGAAGAGGAGGCATCAGCAGCAGCATCGAATCAGGAGGAGAGGAGAGCTACAAGTGCTGCAGCACAGAAGAAACAGAATTATCAGATGAAGAGCCAGGTGGTGTCACGCTCACAGCAGAGGGCCAGAACACAGGGCTCCACCAAGGAACACCGGGGAGACAGGGAGAACACCGGCAAACAGGTAGGCGCTCGTTCACATGCATCTACTGCAACAGTCGCCGACGCTTTCTCTCTGCTTCTGTGAATTCCTTAAATTAGAGGTTGGATGTTGCCAAGTGGCATTTATCAAATTTATGTAGAACTCTCAACTATCTGCAATTACTCTAGACCAAAAGACGTGTGTTTGTAGCCATGTGACGTTGTAACGTACAACAGAGCCACGGTACAAACTGCACAAAGATGCGATGTGTCAAGACTTGCTATTCTGCTCGTTTCTACTTTTTAAGACAGCACTATGCAATATTTATGAGCTGCCTCCACCTGATGCTGCTGAGAAAAGATTGCCACAGTCTGACTCTCACTTTGGCTCAGTCACTCTGCTGCTCATGTCATAGATTTAAAAGAAATCCCTGCTGTTGTGTAGAAACCTGTACATTCTAGTTTCTCTCCGTCCTGCAGGTAGTGAAGGGTTTGAGGTGAGAAGCCATTTTTCACCAGTCACTTCTGTGTCTGTGTCACTTCAAGCAGTGTCTCTGTCTCACCAGGTCAAAGACAGTGAATAGTTGTCTGTGTACCATTTTCACCTATGTGTTTTCTTCACTCTTGTGTCACCTCATGTGGTTGCAAAAAAAAATTTAATGCCATCATGAATCAGTCTTTATTGAACTACATGCATGTTTTAGGGAAGTTAAAAAGTTGTCTGTAATCAGGAACCCTACATTGATTACATTGCCATTCCAGAAAAAAAAAAAATATATATATATATACATCTAATGAATTACTTGTTTTCCATGGCATATACCAAAGCACACAGTGGGCAGTGGCACCGTAATGCTTTAACTATATCCTTTAAGATATACTCTCCTTAGTTTTTTTGAAAAACCCAAAAAATCACTGTTGATACAAACAGGACAGCTAACAGGACAGCAGGATAAAGAATATATATATATATATATGTAACTGTGTTACTGTGTTAAGAAACCAGAATAAAAAGCTGTTATAAGGCTATTTATCAAATGGGTTGAAATCACTTCAAACATCATGGAACAAAACTGTCAGCAGTTGGTAATTAAAAAGAAGGACAGCCATTACTGTGACAGGAAATGACTAGAAAATAGCTTTTTTTTTTATTAATGCACTTTGTCATTATTTGTGTTTTTCCTTATTTTATTACCATTACACATGTGCCAATAATCTCCATAAACTCATATTCCGTCTTTATGTCTACCATATATTGCTGTGCCTCTACAAAGGCCTGTACCCTATAGTAACATCACATTATTTCTTGCATCTTTAGGTGAAGCGAGCTGAGATGAATGAACGTCACACTGACCCTGCCATTTCCCAGAGAGCAGCAGAGAAAGAAGGAACGACCAAGCATGTAATTGTCACTAACACTAATTTCCTGCTCTTGACTTAGTCTCACAAATTCATAAAGTACAATAAATAGATACTCACATTCCAGTCTGGTCTCACCTTAGCTCATAAATACCAACTCTGTCACATGGGGTCACCGCAGGAAAAATAACAGCAGTTGTAAAAAGCGTTACTGCGTTAACATTAAAGACGGCCAATGTATAAATCATTAAACCATATAGTGCACTTAATGGCAGTTTATGAACAGAAACTTAAATTATATCTTAGTGAACTTCATAACTGCTGCAGTTTGTTGTCTGTGTCTGGTGTGTATGTTCTGAGGGCTTTGACAGGACTCGTCAGGTTCACTCTGCCCGGGTACAAAGCCCCTTTAACAGGGATAATTAAAATTTTGAGTCTTCTGGGAGCTTCAAAAAGCCCAAACCATCCTAAATCAAAGGTAACATAATCGCCGTTCCATAATTGTGTTGCCCCTAAATAATTAGTGTGGATGCATTATGCGTCGTCAGTGAAAGGGACCTCTCCCTGTGCGTTTTGTTGCCTTCAATGGAAGTGATAATGAACGCTCTCCCCTCCTGATGACTGCTGCCGTGAGCCACTGCTTTGACACAGTGGTGGGACAGAGCTGTTAACACATACAGCTGTAGTGATTTTCAGTGCGGGTTTCCTATTGTTCTGAATTGCATGTGTTATTACTCTCTTGGGGTCTGCTCCCATTTTATTCTGGTTTAAAGTCACCGTGGTAGAAATAATAATTACAGACACAGAATTATGGAGAAAATGGCGTCTTTCAAAGACAATAATCGACTTCAGTTCTGAATGATTTTTTTTACTGAATGCAGGTGGGCGGACAGTGATTATATTGGTAGAGGAATGCTAGAGATGGAGCTGCCAGGTAGGAGATGAAGAGTGAGGTCAGAGAGGTGATTGATGGATGCAGTGAGGGAGGACATGGAGGTAGTTGGAGTTAGAGTTGAGGATACAGAGGACGGGGGGGATGGAAATTGTTGTCTCACTGTTGCAACCCCTGAAAAAAAAGGCACAAGCCAAAAGGAAAAAAAGAAGACAGTTGGGACGTAACTGTAATAGATTTTATAACATTTATGGTTGTGACATCCTGTGGATTTTAAAGTGTGACCTTTGTTTCCTCTTAAACTTGATTATCAATTTTATTTACTACGTCTCATTTTCCCTCTGAAAAAATCCAGTTGCACAATATTTTATAAGAAATAAGAAACTATCAGATCCTGGCAGCGTCAAGTTTAAACAGACCTCCATGTGACCCGTTGTTCCAGAATCTACCATTTAAGTAGAATAAAGTGTCAAATATTTTGTGTCTTTTTCTTCTGTGTTCAGGCTGAGTGCAGACTGCAGATGGAGGCCCAGCGCCTCAGCCTCTCTCAGCTCCATTCTGCCCAGCTGGAACTGCTGCAGGAAGAGTCTGATGCCCTCACACATGCTGTTGAGCAGAGAGTGCAGAGCCACAAAGTTCACAGTGACCCAGGTGAGACTTCAGCTTCTTATGTGTCTCGCGCAAAATGGCTGTTTCCTGAAGAGATTCATTGTCGTTGAGTACCATTGAAGAGAGAGCAAAACTACACAGGGTCCTGCTTGATGGGGGAGTTCTACAACAAAAAAAAGATATTTGGAATCATCTTCATCATCTCCTGACTGTATTTTTCTCTGTTTTATTTTTGCAGAGGAGCCAACGTCCTTAGAATATCATCACTTGTTACATGAGGTTAAAGAAGAATGCATCAAAATCATTCTGGTAATTCTGCACTAACATGTTAAAATTACCGTATTTACATTATACTTACCTCAATATAATTTCTTTCAGTGTTACAAAAAGATGTTTGGTGAAGAGATTTTGGAGAAAGTTACTGTCAGTGAGCAGGTGCCTTCAGAGGTCAGACCACAAACTAGTGAATTCACCTCCACTGTCCTGGAGACTAGAGGTACATTTCTATGAAATATAAATACAAGCACTTTATTGATCACGGTCTGTAAAAGAGCAAAATGTATCTTTTAATGTAGTTGTTTTAGTTGTAGTTGTCAACTGTATAGATTTTGTATTGTTTAGGATTATGCTTTTATTTTTGTTCTACATTTTTGTTTCCACACCATTGACATTTTTTATAATGAGACGCATTGCTCTCTGTTTTTGTAGAGCTTTATCAACATCTCCAGCAGGTGAGGGAGAGGATGGAGCAGGAGCAGGTGAGGCTGTCGCAGCTCCAGGCTGAGCTGAGAGCAGAGGAGAACAAGGTAAACACTGTTCGTAGACTGAGCCTGTTCAAAGGGGAGAGAAGGAGACGAACAAGGACTGATCTGCTGCTGTTTCTGTCAAAGATAATGGAGATGCACAAGGCGTATGACGAGCTGAAGAGCAGCAGTGAGAAGGAGATCTGTGACCTGCGTGTGCAGGTCGCCGCCTTTACTTCTATTCCAAGCAAAGGTGAATAATATCTAAATCAATATTAATGATGGAGGAGTGAGGGAGGACACGGAGGTAGTTGGAGTCAGAGTAGAAGATACAGGGGACAGGGTGAGATGGAAATTATTGACTCGCTGTAGCATCCCTGAAAAAGGATTTTGATATAGAAATGTTGCCCTGTTGTTAAAATGTTTTGCTGGACGAACAATAGCAGAGACTGAATTCTCTAAAATACAGATAATACTATTGCATTTTTATTTTTTGTGATAACTCTTAGTAATATCTGACCAATCTGCACGACCAGCACTGAGTGAAGAATCTGACATACAGAGGAGAAAGTAGGATTTTTGTTCAATATTACATGTGAATTAGCTATTAATCATAAAAAGATGTTTTGTTAACAGTTTGACCTCAGTTTAAATGATCTGAGCCTACTTGTTTTTATTACTTTTTAGCTATTTCTCAAATATTTGTCATCTTCTAACTTTGTCTTTGCATTTACCTGCACTGAAAACTGATTACAAATCTGGAATTTGCAGGACTAACTGAACTCAATTTTATGTCCTCTTGACCACCTTGACCGTATTATTTTACCCACGTTAGGTCCAGAGGAATCAGATGGCACACCATCTACCTCCATGACACAGGATCTACAGAGGCTAAAGGAAGAGGCTCAGGAGAAGCACCTGCAGCAGGAGCAGAGTCACAAACAAGAGATGGAGCGTTTGAGGGCTCACTTCCAGCAGGAGGCCACAGAAGCCGAGGAGCGGTACGCCACAGAGCTCTTAATGCTGCAGCAGAGGCTGCAGGAAGTCACAGGGACCCAGGATCAACACAGGTGACTGCACTATGAAAACAGAACACATCACAGAACTACAGAGAAATGGAGATGTCACTGAAAAACCTAAGCATTTGACATAAAGTTGGGTTGGGTTTCACACAGGGTTAGTTCAGTCTATAGCCCAGTAAGGACCAGGCAGAGTTACATGATCTTTGACAGATGACCTGGACGAGGCTGTCCTACTCTGCACATGCTGTGTGACATGGCAGTGGAAGCTGCCTGTCCCACTTCAGTTCTGACAACAAAAGACTCCACTAATGAAATATTCACCAGGTTATTTCACCAGCTTATTGATGTCTTTTGTTGAGGACAAGAGTGCCCTTTCAGCCGCAACAGATGGTTGTCTGAGGGAAGAGGACATGAAGCAGTCACTTGATTAAATTCATGATTAACATCAAAGAATATCCGTCAGGCGTCTGCAGCACATTTTAGTTATATGTGAATTGAGCAACAAAGTAATAAAGGCCTGTGTGAACGGAGGAGTTTAACAATGGCAGCTATTCTAGCTCGATCTCTATAAGGGGTCAAGTACATTCGTCTAGTTAATTTATAAACATTATATTTTTCTTAGGAAATCCTTTTGGTTAATAGTTAGACAGTACTGTATTCACTGTCACTCGAAACGGTGCTGCTGCTGCCACCCACTGGCCATTAAGTGCGTAAACATCAGCATTAAAAATGCATCGATTGTATGCCATTAGTTAAATAACGGTTTACCATGTTTGATGATTTCTCTTTTTACGTTATAAACATATTCAGCTGTAATTCCCTTTTGTGCCAGTAAACTGAATATATTTAGTTTAGTTTATGTTTGGTTGCAGATGTAATATTCACTCTAAATGCAGTTTGTAAAATTATATAAACTTAAAAAAAAAGAATTAGTCATATACTCAGTAGACTTTCAAAACTTGTAGAAAAACCAGCATAATAAAACTGTACTTTTTCATTTTTTTCCACAGTGTGTCCATGGTGTCAGAGTCTGGTTCTGAGAAGATCAATGAGCACAGTGCTGAGGTAAAGGTTTAGATGCTCGCATTTAGAACCTCATCTTGTCACATACATCACATCAGACTGTGAAATGACACGTGCGCTGACAGCGTGCGCGGTTTGAGGTTTCGTCAGACGCCCAAGGCTAAGAGTTGCCCTAGATCATTAGGGTGTTTTTCTGAAACAACACGATGAAACCACCAAGAGTCAAGGAGTTACGTAGGTTACGTGATCTTTAAAATGTAGAGTAAAAGGACTTACTGTGGTCTGTGGACTTTCCTGCCATCACTTCGGTCCGACTTTTCTCCTTTAATATTCACTTAGTGCCGTTTCTGCCCCATCTCTAAGTTCCCCTGCTCTCTACTTGAAGCTTTCTCACGTCCGAAGAAGTGAGACTCTATAGATACAGAGGAGGAGCGTAGAAAAAATAAGCCTGATACTTTTGCGAATGTTACTTATATTGAGAATGTTAAGCTGCAGGCGATTCAGGATTAAAAAGCTTCCTGACTGTTAAACAGACAAGACAGGGATTCATCTGAAGACACAGCTTCATTATCCTTGAGGAAAATGATCTTGTACTTTAGGACCAAACAGTTTTCCTCCCTAGAGGGCAAACAAAATCATGTATTTATCAGTGGTGAGTTTAAGTAATACTTTTCCAGAAAATTCTTGATTATGGGTAGAACATGGTCATATTTATAACTTTATCGTTTCATCACTTTTCACTTACGTACACAAGTCTCTGTTGTTCCATGATGTTCTCCTGTCTCCTCGTCACAGGACCTGAGCGAGGACGCGTTGTCGGAGGAGAATGTTTCGTTGGGCTGGTCCCATACGTCGCCAGGTCTGAGTGTGAAGCTGCAGGCACTCAGAAAGGCACTGTACAACAAGTATGTCCAAGAGGTGGCCACTCTTAAGGAGCAGCACAGCGTGGAGCTGAGGAGACTGAGGGAGGAAAGAGAGCAGGAGGAGAGAAGAAGAGAGGAGCGTCAAAAAGCCAGAGGAGAAAAAGAACAGGGTCTAGATCTAGAGGAGGTCTGGGCTGCTGAGGAGGACGCTCGGGAGGAGAAGCATTACTGGGAGAGAGTGGAGGAAGAAGTAGCCAAAGTAGGTGAATTTATATTCTACCTGTGATTCACATATATTGTTGGTCACAGTGGTAGGGACACCTGTAATACAGTCATTTAAAGACAGAATGAACACTAAATAAAACAGTAATGACTTGGTATTTCCTTTATTGTTGTCTACACTCTAAAAAATGAGGTTGAACATTTCTATTTTTATTTCCCTGTGGAAGAAAGGTTACAGAGTATTTTCACATATTATAGCATTCAATATGGAATAAACATTTAATAAATTAATATGATGGACAATCGGATATTTGAAGCTCGAGATGATTTGGTGAAATAAAACTTTCTGTGTGGAAGGAGACGCAGAAGAAGAATTACTGAATATCCAGTGTTTGTGCATGTGTTTTTATTTTGTGATAAGGCTAAGACTCGACTCTGACTTGTTTGTTTTTTCGGCAGACAATCTCAAAGTGCATGATTGTCCAAGACTTTTTAAGACTCTTTCATGACAGTTCAGTCACAGACGCCCTCATTCATTATATTATCTTTCACCCAAAACACAAAATACTTCATCATAACAGATCCATAACCCTTCTATCGCAACCAATGTTCTGGTTTGAGTTTCAGTGAAACAAAAACAACTACATTTATTACGGTAAAATAACAAATGTATTAATATATAGATGTAATTGTGTATGTTGTTCTACTGATATATATATATATATATATCAGTAGAACAACAACTCCTTATATCTGCAGGAGAAACATGACTTATACTGTGGTTAGAAGTTTTAGGGGCTTTCTGCGTCACGTGTCATTAGTTACTGCTTTGTTGCAGTAAATTAATTATATTCTAATGCTTAACATGTTTAATGCTTCATAGCGCTATTGTGTTTATAGTAAAAAAAACTATAAAATATTAATTGCAATAATGTATGTTTGCTGTAGGACTTCATTAAAGAGTCTTATTTTCCACCATTTTTTTTTCTTCAGGCCATTGTCCAAATATCAGTGGAGTTTGCACAGCAAACTGAAATGGCTCGCATCAACAAGCACGCCTGCCAGGCCAGCACCTCCATGCAGACGCAGTCATGTGAGGAAGAGATGGAGGAGCGGGAGAGTGAGGAGCAGACTCCCAGGGATTCCTTCAGTCCTGGAGCCTGGCTCGAGGAGGTGGAGAGGGAGAAACTGGAGAAGGAGCTGGAGGAGAAGAATGCTGAGATTCAGAGGTTAACGGAGGAGCTGCAGAGAGCTGGAGGAGCAACTGACAAGGTGTGCAGTCATTTAGGATGAATTATGTCTTTAACATCAGAGAATTTGTTACAATTATTGTTAATGAATGTTAATGTTAAAACCTGTAGGATTTTATATTTTGCAAATGTTTAAAATGAATGTAATTTATCACATTTTTAAACCCTCAATTTTTGTTCCCATAGAACAGTTGTTTCAATCAGGAGCCCCTGAACTGCCAACTTTTATCTTTATTATTTATTTTAATAATATTTAGTTATTTTACCGCATTTTCTGTTACTTTTTTGTAGAGTTTTTTGGTATCTGAAGTTTTTCCAACCCATTTAAATGAAAATTATTGATTTGTTTAGAAATATTTAACTTTAGGTCTGTCCATTGACTTTTTTCAAACCTGTTAAAATAAGTATTTTTAATCTTTTATAGTGCACTATAGTGCCTGATAAAATCCACAAAGCAGTTTGAAGGTTTTGATTTACTCTGAGCTCCCAGGAGGTGGTGCTGTTTTTCATTTACCTCGTGTGCACCTGTTGCCATAGCAGCACAAAGATGGTAGTGTTTCTCTCAGCTGTAAAAGGCTTGAAAAGTGTGTCTTTGTGTTTGTGTGCTTGTAAAACTGGCCAGTGAGTCTAATTAGAATTTGGTCAAAACTTCTAGTCACACATTCTGTAACGCTGTCTGCTCCATACAAGATCTCTGAAGTCTGTCTCTCTGGATGTAAATGTGCAATGACGGGCCTGCTCTCCGTCTTCTCTCTGCTGCCTGTTCAGACCTTAAAGAAGCAAACACACCATGAAGGAGAGGTTGAAGAAGAAGAAGATCCAGGAGGGCTGGAAATAAAGGAGTCCTATGCACAGAAATTATCATCACCATCACATGATATAACGGGATCTTCTCATTTGGATGTTGAAAGGTTGGACTGCATTCATCTTTTCTTCCTCTCATTCATATCTATATGATTTAATCACTTGGCCATTTGTTTTTGGTAAATTATTGTCATTATGTCAATATTAGAGACCTACTCCGCAAAGCCAATGAGAAACTGAGTCAGGTGTTGGTGGATGTCCTGAAGACGACGGCGGCGGCAGAAGAAACGATGGGTCTTCACATGCAAAACCTGTCTGATGTGTCCCTGGAACAGCAGTGTGTTGATGAGCCTGATGTCACCTCTCATAGAGCGTCCTCACACAGAGTTAACGCACAGACCTTCAGTACAAACATCGCAGGTGAGTGATATGTTCACCTCCCATTCCATCCCTATACAAACAAGAGTTGTGTTATTAAAATGTACTTACTCTGTGCTCCTCCTCGGACCTGTTGTCAGAGTAAAAGATTAGAAACAACATCATTCTGATCCACTGGGCGGGGACCGGTAACGGTCCGTGGGTGGATTGGTTTCGGGCCGCAGAGAAATAATGTTTCCTCTTTGCCCTGTCTGTCTATTTCTTCCACTTGTTTTCCACTTGTTTCCACTTTTTATTTCGTCTTCCATTGCTGTCAATACGTCTGCCAAACAATTTATTCATCATTCATCCTTCAAAGAGGTTGCAAGGGAGCCAAGCATTCAGACAATGATCGTTTTGGGGGTTGCACAATGTTCTCTAGTCCAGTGGTGCCCAACCACTGGGCCGGGGACTGGTACCGGTCTGTGGGTGAATTGGTGCCGGGCTGCAGAGAAATAATAGGATTCCATCATCATTAATGCAACTATATCTGATTAGGAAATATTTTCTTAGTGAAGACGACAACAATGAACTCAAAATGTCACAGAGTCATTGATACAAGGTTCTAACTTTTTATTCCGGTCTAGTAGAAAGTCATAGGCTGTGTGCACTTGAGAAATCCTTGTTGTGTGCATGCACAGTTAATTCGGGTAGGAAGATTTTATAGGTAGGAAAATGTTTCCGAACACTGGAAAGGTAATTTTATTAAGTGGTATTTTTCTGCCACAACTTAATGTCTGTAAAAAAAGTACACAGGAACACTGCACTAAATGATAGTCACTCCCATTATATTAGTATCTATTATGACATGACTGTAAACTCCTATTCTAGTCACCTGGTCAACTGTAATGCACACTACCCATCTCTTTGCACTAACTATTCTGATTGCGGATCGCAATACGGCAGACTGTATCATAAACTGTATTGTAATGTTGTGTCTTGTCTGTGCATGGGATAGCGGGGAACGCAATTTTGATACCCTTGTCTGTTCTGTACATGTAAAGGTATTGACAATATAAAGCTGACCTTGACCTTTTGGTCATGTCACATACTGTACTATTTCTGAAAGAGACTGTATGAACAGTGAAGGCAATGCTTTCATATCTGCATTCAGTAAAATGTAAATTACTTTCAAATGATGTGGTGATGCAGTGATGTTGTCAACACCAACTCCACCTTCGCAATGAACATAACTTTACTACTGTATGGACTGAGTTCAGCGTTGTACATTATTAAGTTACCATATTAGCAGTCCACTGTCATAAACCAGTCAATCATAGAAAACCTTCAATCTCATTTTGCATTAGTTTCACTCTTATCTGTTTCGTTGATTCTTTAAGGCCACACCGTTGAAGATTCCCACGAGGCCAAGATCTGTGCAGAAGACCTCAGCTTGTGGTCAAGGGAGACGGGGACAGATGAGGGATTGGAGGCGTCCCAGCAGATGGTGGAGAGCCTGCTGCTTGGAGCAGAGACACAGTTGGAGAATGAGGAGTTTTTAATGTGCATCGGTGGACGACTGCAGTCGGCTCTGGAGAGAATGTTGATGACCATCAGTGGAACCACCAACCAGGTACTGACCAGTGATAGTGTGTTCACTGCCCCTCAGAACATTGTTCTCCAAGACTGTTCTCACTCGCTATTAGTATCACTTTTTATAGGAAAACTGATAATTATAAAACTTTCCAAGAAGTTTAAAACTTTTTACCAATATCATCAAACAGCCAGTTTACGATAGTTGGGCTGCATGTTATAAAACACATGATTTGACAAATAATTACATTTACTTGATGATTGGAGGGCGGAGAAAAATAATTACTTTGCAGAGGCGTAGTTACAACTTGCAAGTTGTGATGCAATACACTTTAAATGCCCTTTACCACAGTCTGTTGTGGTTCAGTACACACCAGGGTTTCAGCGGTTTCAGAAGCAATTCATTAAAGGTGTGTGTGTGTGTGTTTTCCACCGATTAGTTACCAATAAACAGAGATTCAGTAACAAATTTATCCAAATGACCCCACTCTACACACTTCTATTCTGCCGTCAGTTGGTGGAAGTTCAAAGGGATGAGGCTGCAGAATGTGGAGTGTAGTAACATTGGCCTGTGTAGAATTCACACAAAAGCGCTGCCTCATTTTCAGTCGTTGCCTCTGGTTACGGGCTGTGTTTACGCTCAGCTTTTGTGTGATTGTCCAGCCTATAAGAATCAGGCATGGCAGAGTGTGTCCACCCCCCACCCCTCGCTGTAACGTGTGCACTGTTTCCAACGTTGGCCCACAGAGAAAGAAGACTGGGCCGATTTAAGTAGGCCATTGAATGTGTTACTCACTGACTGCATGCCATGTCTTTCCATTGGCTGATACCCACACCACGTTTACGCTTAAATGCATTTTATCTTGGTGATCTAAAAATAGCTTTGGAGAAATCTCAAGCCAAGTCATGACGCTGATGTATATGTAGGTTGAAGACTAGTAAATGCTTTTAGATATTTAGAAGAAACTGTTGTCTTCAGCTCCAGTAAACGGCAACTCAACTATAACATTGTGTCCTGCTTCCATGATGTGGAGAGCTAACATGTTATTATCAATGTTGTCATTACTCAATTAGCCTTCTGTTTAGGGACATATTCAGTGTGACGTAATCACTTATAAGTAAAGGTTATACAGATTACAGATTACATTAATTCATTCATTGAAAAGCAATGTTACCATTGTAGAACACTGAGGTCATAACCTTAACATGTCAAACTACAAACTTTTTTGTAAAACTAACAGAAAATTGCTGCAAAATCCACTTTTGAAAAGTATTATTTTAATTTTGTAGTATTCAGTAAATACCCTGTGTGGTAACCGAACTGCAGCTTACATTATTTTCAAGACAAAACAATTAGCGTCGCTATAAAGGTTGTTATCAACCAAAGGTCTAATGGTTTCTTCAATGATTTTTCGGCTGTTATTGATCCAGTTCACATGAATCTTTCAGCGCGGTCGCCGGATCATTATGTCCGGTCTGAGTAGCGCGTTGGGAACAGAGATTGATGAAACGAGTCGGTCAGGAATCTTTAGTGTCTGCTGCTGTTAATGATTTCTTGGGTGTAAAGGTGTTAACCTGCTCACTGTTCACCTTTCATCAGCTGCTGGTAAGACGGGTAGAAATGGTTGGTTGACATATCTTACAGAGTCAGTAGGTGGGACTAGAAAACAGACAGAGAGTTGGTTTTCTCACAGAATGAAAATCCAGTTCAGCTGCTTTTTGTGGGATGACAGGGTGTTGTCTTTGGTTATTCCTGTCTGCGTGGAGTGTGTGTTTAGATCTAGTAGCAAATCTACCTGCTGGCCCTCAGGACGGTGGCCACGCCTGCTCCCCTCCCACTTTGCTGGCCAGTATCCTGCTGTGTGTGACGAATGTAGGAAGTAAAAGAAAAATCCTGAAATGCGGGAAATTGTCTTGTAAAACTGAAGAACTCGTGGACCTGAAATATCTTAGTAAGTGTACTAGAGTGAGTACACAGCCTGAGGTGAGTAAACCTCGTCTGACAAGAGTATTATCCGTCATTAGTGAATACAGTTGCAGTTGGAGCATGTGCAGAAAGGGAATGACAGTTTCAAGGAAGTAGGAATGGAAGAGTGAGCAAGTTTTATCTCCACACTGTCATTTCACCCCGCACCGGCTGCTGCTTTGACTAGACAATTAGAAGGGGCCTCTGGGAGGCTTCCCCACAGGTCTGGGTTGCTACGTCGACATAGTATTGTTCAAGAATCTCCAGAGAGAGAGAGAGAAAAGAGACGACGGAGTGAGTGGAAAAAAAGAGAGAGAGTGAGAAAGTGATTGTAGCCGGCGTTGGGGGTGTGAGCAGTACAGTAATGCTTTTACCCTGAAGAAAGAAGGTCAGAAATGACAAGGAGAGAGAAGAGAATATATTTTTGAAAGGACAAAGTGAAGAAATGAACACTTTTGGATTTACATACCTTTTAAAGTCAAATTCTGGATCTTCTGCTGAGCTGCTGGACTCAGCTTTGGCATCCACCTGCAGTCCAAGATGACGCCCGGTAAGACTGGAAAAAGTCAAACTTGTCGGAGGATTTTCTGTCTCAATATTTGCCTGGAACCTGTTCTACCTCAAGGAAGGGACATGTGATTAAGATGACGTGAACGTCTCCCTTTCCAAATGTTGTTTACTCTCCTGGTGTGGGGCAAACATAGAAACTGTTGCCTGGAGCTATCCACACCAATCTCCTACCACTGCCTCAAACCCCACTGGACATTATTCTCAATTCCATTTGCTCAGCTTATGCCCAGGGATCATGGCAACTTGAGGCATCTTTGATGACCCTGGAAAAAAAGTTTGGACCTGAAACACAACCAGAGGTTCTGCTCCCGTTCTTGCATCTTTCACTATGGATTCATACCGTCCCTACCTGAACTCCAGCATGCAAAAAAACTCATGGATGGAGGGGGAGGACAAGGACGTGTACGAGGTGGAATCCCGCGTCCCCCTGCCTCGGCCGTTTCCAATCAGCAGCACCTTGAACGAGAAAAACTCTATTGTTGTTCAGACCCAGATCTCGCATGTGAATCACAAGACGAATGGTCATCTTCTAAAGGTTATCTCTAAAATCTCCCTCCCTACTCCTCCTTATACAGTAAGTTGTTTTACACCTTCAGCCCGAAACTTTCAACTTGTTTAATCTTAAACATGAATGTGTTTAATGAATACAGTTCTTGATGAATCGTTAGATCAAACGCCAAGTGCTGATTAATATCTTATGGGAAAATAACATGTAGCTCAGGTCTGCGCATGTATGTAACCGGTTGTCATTCCTATCAACCGCACGAAAGGGCAACTCCTCTGCTCTGCTTTTGAGTCGGCAGGTGAAAGAGCGTGTTATTTCAATATGGCAGGGTTTAGACTGAAGTCATTCTGTTCACCGTGTCCTGACAATGAGACCTTTGCTCAGGGAGAAATATATGGAGGGTAAATATGAGATGAGTGTGAACAAGCTGGAGTGTTATGACATCATGATGACTTTATTGGAGGAAGTCACCTGATAAATGTGAAGATTGGGCTTTCATGTCACTGCAATTTCCTTAGGTAAAATACAAGTATTCTAAATTTGCAATATAAGTGATTTTGTCAATCAAATGTTGCCAGTACAGTAGAAATTTTACTTGGGCAACAACAACAACAACATTGCTCAGTAATTTTGGTGATTTTTCTCGTTGTTATGATGGCGTAAGACCGAAAACAACAGCTTCTGTAGTTGCATATTCATGTCACGCCACTTATAGGTATTTTAAACTCATAGCTTTTGGGTGTTATTGTTAGACATAGCTAGCACCAAGAGATTAAAAACAACCGTAAAAATAAACTTTGGTCAATTATTAGCTCAAAGCGTGCCATAAAATTCCTTCTGCCATCACCAGCCAACTTTGTTGATACGTAGATTTGTTGAATTCATGTCGTAATGTTGTTTTCGTCAAACTTTGCCCCTTTTACTCAGACCATGTTGTATGGAAAAGGTCCTAGAGTTGTACCAACCAGTTTCTCATCTTAGGTGAATGATTGCTGGGATATGTGTTTTGTAGACCAGGGATTCTGAACCATTGGGCCCCGGCCCAAAGTTGGGCCGCAGGCGCTCCCTAGAGGGCCGTGAAAATTTTAAACTGCGATTATTAAGGGCCCCAGGTCACTCGACACTGAACAAATTGGGCCTCGGTGCCAAAAAGGTTAAGAATCCCTGTTGTAGACTGTTGTTTCAACAGTATTTTGATTAAGGGGACTTACTTTTTCCAATTACCTTCTCACGTCTTATGGCTATGATCTGTAAAGTGTAAAGTAAAGTCTAAGTCCAATTACACTATCATTTCACCAAAGTACTGTGTCAGCTTTATTGTTCAATACAAAAGAAAATAATTATTAAAAAATCTGTTTCCCATAGAATCTGTGTAATACAACACTGAACCTGATGGAGACTGTGGATCAGGGTTTTGAGAACTATATGCTTTACCATAAAATGTGGAGAACAAATCCATAAAATATTATTATTAATTCAACTTTCACATCAAAGTGGGGGCCGCAAAATATCTTTCCACGGGCTGCAAATGGTCCACGGGCCGCGAGTTTGAGACTCCTGGTGTAATGGCATCTCTAACTTATGCTATTTGTTGTAAAAACATTAGTCTGTTATGAATAGGACATGGAAAGGTTTGCTGAAGGGGAATTCACTGATGTTTTCATGTGACTTTGTTAAATGGCTAATGTTGACGTAGACAACACAGATCTAAAAAGATAGAGATATTTTCAAACTATTGGAAATCAAGTGTTTTGTGTAAAAATATTTAATTAAAAAATATCTCTCTCTCTTTTGCCAGCTTGAACATGCTCGGCTGACACAGACCGAGCTGATGAGAGAGTCCTTCCGCCACAACCAGGAGATCAATGAGCTGCTGCAGAAGCAGGAGGAGCTGCAGGAGCGCTTAACAGAGGAGGCCCGAGCCCGAGAAGATCTGGCTCTGGAGCTTCACCGTGCGGAAGGTGATTGTTTTTGTTTTTATGGTCTTGAAAAGATTCTTTCAACACCAAAAAGTTTTCTCACACCCAGATCCTCTGCTGAAGACTGTTAGTTGAAAGCATAAGGAGTTATAGTGAAAATGCTTGCGTGCATGTGTTAAAGAGTGGGGGTGTTACTGAGAGTTGGGGGTGAGGGTGGTCAGCTGTTGGAGTAAAGGAGTGCGAGACCATCTGTGGTGAGACAACAGCACATGGTGAATAGTAGTTGTTCTGTGCTTCTTGTTTGTGTTTTATTTTTCATCTATGTTTGCCAGAAATCCTGGTAAATCACAGGGATTTAGGTTGAAAAGTGAGTGAGAACAAAGGAGTGGAAAAAAAAAAAAAACATTACATGATGGTGAATTTGAGGTCAGAGGGCTGCAGCTGATTGGGTTTATCATCAATGTCAGGGACAGCTGGTCCACGAGTGTCCACTATCAACAACCACAGTTACTTTCCCCAAACGGGACTTATGTTGAGTTCGGACCTCAGGACGTTGCTATCTGGCTTTCTTACATAGAATAGCGGTGAGTTTATGGCTTTTCTTATCTTTTTAGCTCATTGCAATGAGAAAGATCCTGTTATTCTGTTTGTCGTCCTAGTTAGGGTGCTGAAGTGCAGCCAATATTTGCTGACGCAGTTCGTTTTATATAGTAACCAATAGAAAGTCGACTCATTACAATTTAAAGCCAACTCTACACATCTTTTTTATTCAGTGTAGTTGCAGCAGCGGTTCATATCTGGGTGCCGCTTGTGTCATACGTGTATTGGTGGGTGTGTCTGAAATGCGTCGTCGGACATTTGCTTTGACAAATATGAAAGAGATGTAATTCGTCTATTGTGTGAAGGATGCAGGCAGGTAAAGGCTGAAGGTGCGGTTCCCTCAAACTGGTTTAAAACTAGCCGGTGACTGGCTCCACATTGGACAGATCTTCTTTCTTATGTGATGGAACATTATATGTCAGTGGAATCAGAAAAACATGCGGGGGATTTTGGGGGAAATAAGTTTTTGTTCCCAGTGCTGACCCTGGAATCCCAAAATTCAAGTCTTTATGGGTTACAAATCTTTTTTTTTTCCCTAGTTTATACATACAGTGGTGGAAAACCTTTTCGGACACCCATTACATTTGACACAATCTCAAATACTATCCTGAAATATTTGTGTAAAAGGCGTTTATATGTATTTTATAGACGCAAACAAAACAAATTGCATATTTTTTTATTTATTTGTTTGTTGAAAAAATCTTACAAAACTAGATTCCTGATTTTTTTTTATGTCATTTCTCAATATTTTTTGCATGAAAGTCAACAAATAACGGAGATTTTTTTTTCTAAACTTATCATAAAAAAATCACTTAATCAAATTAATATTTAGTAGTTTTGCCTATGGCACAAAAACCTTCTTTCCTACCACTGTAAACTACATTTCAGGTGGCGGACCTTTAAATTTCCATGTGACACATGATTGGACATTGTTTTCTTTGGGCAGTGTTTGTTGTACCTTCTGATCTTGTGCGGTGCGCTGCTGTGCTAATGGGAGGGTTAACACCTTAGGCAAACGTTACACAAACACAAACAGAGCTTAGATCCTTCAACAATATGAAGGTGAAGTGAAGATCTGAAATAGGCTGTGAAAATGGCACAAAAAACGCAGAAAAATGTACCGACCTGACGTCACAACTGTCCTGACTTATGACCAAAATAGCTGTAAATGACCAGTGTTAATGTTAGTGTGTTTGTGTGTGTGTGTGTAAGAGCAGGATGCCGTCCTCCTGCTGTATAATGCTTGCTGACCTGTGACAGAGCCGTACAGTAATCAAAGAGCTCTGCATTGTGCTCACTGCTCAGTCTTGTACTTTCATGTCGAGTGAAATAGGTCAGACCTGCTCACTCGCGTTTATCTCTCCACATGAATCTGCGTGCAAACGTTTCTGAATCTTTTTTCTTTTTGTTGGCCTCGTTGTGTCGTCCGTAACCTTGGATTTGGACTCCTGCTGTGAGGCGCTCATCCATGTGGATGGCTGCCTTGTAAATATGTTGGCCGTCAGAGCTTGACAACAAGCCTGGCACAACTTTTTTTTCTTTTTTTTTTTTTTTTTTCCTCCTGTGATTGATAGGCTCCTCCTCTCTCACATTGTCCGCCTGCAGGTTTAATTGATGGCTACACGGACGAACGAGCTGCGCTGGAGGAGCAGTTACGTCAGAAGGAAGAGCTTCAGATGAGTCTTGAGCAGGAGCTTCAGGTGAGGCAGAGGATACAAATAAAACAAGCCTACGTGTACAGTAGGACTGAATGTGACTTGGCCAGTTTAGGTTAGAGCAGTGCTTCCCAATCTTTTTCTGCAGCCGCAGCAAGAAGAAAACAATTCGCACCCCTCCACCCCACCACCCACTCTGCGCAGCAACTATAAATAATAGCATTTGTCTATAAAATAGTTCTAGATACAACTCTGCATAACATCGTATCCTTGTTAACATAAAGAAACAAAAAAAGATATATAGTTCAACTTGCATGTTCCCCAGGGTCACACGCGACCCCCTCAACATCGCACCACGCCCCCCCGGGGGGCCCGCCCCACACTTTGAAAACCCCTGGGTTAGAGAATAGCCTCTGGCATGTCAATGCAATGGTAAACGTTTAAAGGTACACTGTTTATCTGAACCAGGGTTATAAAAGTTTTGGATTTTTCAGTGTAGTTTCGTTTTAGTTAGTTTTGCCTTTTAGCACATTTGTTTTAGTTAGTTTTAGTTATTCGTAAAAGCAACTAATTTAGTCTTAGTTTTGTCTAAAATGTTTAGTTTTAGTTTAGTTTTAATTAGTTTTAGTTTTCGTTTTAGTTTTCTGCGAGGTTCGAACAAAGACGAAAACGCAGGGTAGTTCATTTCTAATTTCAGTTAGTTTTGTTATGACACATTTTCGTTTTAGTTAGTTATAGTTTTTTTAATTTAATGATAGTTTTAGTTAGTTTCAGTTAACGAAGAGTTTTTTTCAGTGATCGTTTTCATTTTTTCGTTGGTTTTTGTTAACGATGATAACCCTGGTCTGAACATGATAAAAAAAAGTCTTTGATCATTAATGAAAAAAGAAATGTATTGATCCTTGGTATTCTGGGTTCCAACAAGAATATGATTAATCCTGTAATTATTATTAATTATTTATTCCACCTAAATAAATTAATATGAGGAGAAGGATGAGTATGAAACACACCAGAATTGTTTTTCCAGCAAAACTACACACGTGTCATGCTCCTACAGGTTACAAGTAGTCGACTTCAGGAATTGGAGCAGGACAGGCTTCAGATGCAAGAGGAGCGAGAGCTGCTGTCACGGCAACAGGACGCTATGAGGGAGCATGCCGGGTCCCGAGAGCTTCGTACGTATCTCAGATTTCCGCTCAGAGAAGATGACATAATCAATAGCGTTGTTTTGCTGCCATTATTCTCATAACCATTTCACTAAATGTCACATCATGTCAATCTTGCCAGGCCAGTTCCTGCTTGTCTTGCAGGGCGTAGCAGTGAAAGTACAAACATGATCTCTACATCTATAGTGTAGTGTTGTTTGTCTAAACCTAAATCTCTATGTGTCCTAAACCAAACTAGTCTCATATGCTTAATTATTTACAAAATAAAGTACTTATATCCAGATTTTAATTGTGACTTACAACCGAGTTAATCTGCTGATTAATTAATTAATTTGATTAATCTAACAATTACCAAAGTGTAAGCAGTTTCTTTTCTAAACATTATATTTTATCACAAAGTGTGGTGAAAAACTTAGAGAAGACAGATTGAGATGGTTTGGACATGTTCAGAGGAGGGACATTGGTAGAAGAGTGATCCTAGAGATGGAGCTACCAGGTACAAAGAGGAGATTGATTGAGTGAGGGAGGAGATGGAGGTAGTTGGAGTCAAAGTAGAAGATACAGAGGACAGGGGGAAATGGAAATTGTTGACTCTTTAAAGCAACCCCTGAAAAATGGGACAAGCCGAAAAGAAAAGAAGATGTTTCATCACAAATTGAAGGGCTGTTTATCCAGGTGTGTGAGGTTTAAATTCTTCTTAACCAACGTTAAAGGTTGAAACCTTTATATCTTCAAGAAAGACGCTGCTGTGTTTCATTCACTAATAAAAAAATGTGAGTATTTTGTACATGAAGCTCTGTGCCAGAGAGGACTTCAGTTGTGTCACCATGTCCAACCACAGCATCATTTCTGCAGACTTCTTCTCTCATTAAGACACTGAGAGAACAGCTATGTTGTCTCTCTCTCTCTCCTCTTCACCTTTCATTCCCCTGTTTCTGAGAATGTTCCTGTTTATCACCAAAACGAAGCATGTTAAACTCCTGTGCTCTCTTATTCCCCTATAGGCCTAGTTGAAGCTGCAATGGTTGCAGCACCTGAAGCAGGTGTGTCCACTTTGAGCATGGCTTGCTCACGTCTTTATTCACGTCTGTTTTTTATAAATTGTCCACCATAGCTCAATGACAGTATTTACGCTAATCCCTAATCCAGCAACTCACACCAGACCAGCTTGGCACTTGCTTGCTTTGGGCTTTAACACTCACTTCAGTTACTCACTTCTGCTTTGGCTTTTTTCATCTTGATCTTTTCTCTTTTATTTTCTTTTTGTCCTGGTTTGTCTTTTTTTTTTTGAATGAATCAATGTCGGCTCTTGTTTTAGCATGATAAAAATAATTTATCCTAAGATACAGTATTTATAAACCATCTTTTCAGAAAAAGGAAGTACACTTTCTTAAACAGAACTTTACTATAGCAGATAGGACAGGGGTGTCAAACTCAATTTCACAGTAGGCCAGAAGTAAAAAAATGCCATGAAGTCAGGGCCAAACTCAATATATATTGAAAAATTAACTATAAATGTGCATGTTTTCCTTCTCTCTAGATAATAAATATTGTTTTTCCCCCTATAAACACTGAATCTGGAACAGCCAACAGATTAAACATATTAGAAGTATTGTGTATTAGAAATAATTCACTCTTTGTAGTCTTTCCAGATCATTTTAATGTAAATCTTTCTTTACAGAACAAAAAATATGTTCTGCAACAAAAAGCATGCATTATTGAAGTAACAAATTCTGACAGTATATAAGGGCTACATACTGGAGGGCCAACTCTGAAACACATTTGATTTTATCTCACGGGCCAGATATTTTCACAGTGCGGGCCAGATTTGGCCCCCGGGCCTGAGTTTGGCAGTTGTGAGATAGAAAGTCCAGGTCCAAGGAATATTTTGTAACCACTTAACTTTGTGATAATATTAATTAAATAGCTTAGAAGAAAATTACTTTCAGAATTTCTACCATACTATTTTCTGCAGCCAGCTTAAGTAAATTAATGACACTGTCTTCTATACTATATATTAGAGCTTTTTTATGGATGTACTTAGATTTTCATGGGCAGTCTTGCTACCTCAAGGTTTTTTGTTTGGCTGTAAAACATTTTAATGTGTGAACTTTTCTGGAAATTTGGTTTATTATATGTATATATATATATTTTTTTTAGTATATCCTAACAATCACACAATCATTTCAGTGGTTCGTGGTTAAATCGACTCTGCTGTCTTCACAGCATTTGTTCTTCTTGAGATGATTGGCTTTTCAGGAATCCCTTCTCACCTGCCTGTAAAATGCTTTTTGGGCATGGATTCTGGGAATGTCTCTGGACTGTCCATGTGTCTGATCTGTGGGTCATTTGTCTTTTTTTTGCACTAATCCACGGGGGTTTGATTCTGGGTGCAGCGACAGCAGGTGCCCAGTGGTGACAGCAGGAGGGTAAAGAGGCACCGTGATGGGTGATGGGAGAATTTTTCTTTACCTGGTTATACGTTGGGGATCGGACTGAGATGTGTGGAGAGTCTGAGGTTCCACTGTCCTTCTGATGTATTTGGAAAATAGAAAAATGTACTTTTTTTATAAATATAAAATATTTTAATATAAATCTTCATGTAATCAAGTCAGTAGTCTCACAGACCTCAGACTCTTTAGGTCCATCTCATAATCGTGCTCTTCATTGAAGTCAGATGAATGGATAAACGGCTTCAGCCACTGAAAGATCTCAAATAGTTGGGTGTCTAACTTCTCCATCATTAACCACGTCCTTTAGACCTGTTGGAGGAGACAGAGAAGCTAATGAAAGAGAAGGTGGAGGTCCAGCGCCAGGCAGAAAAGGAGAACTTGGATCTCCTCAAGCAGGTGAAGCTGCTGGAGGCAGAGCTGGAGGAGCAAGTCAACAGGGTGATCGAGCTGGAGCAGGCCCGGAGAACGGAAAGTGGAGATCTGCAGCAGCAGATCCAGGCTCTGGAGAAACAGCTGGACAAAAACAGGAAGTTTCTTGATGTAAGTGGACAAAGAAGTTTTGAGACAAATACTGTGGTTCTGTGTGTCTTTTATTTTGACAAACATTCCTGTTTTTGTGATGTGGTGTTTTAGGAACAAGCTGTGGACCGGGAACATGAGAGGGACTTTTTCCAGCAGGAGATCCAGAAACTAGAGAAGCAGCTGAAGAATCCACAGAAGGTTCAGACTGGCTCGGAGCAAAGAAACCAAGAGGTAAGAGGAGAAGAGTCTGTTCTCCGAGGACGCGGTCATAATAGAGATGCTCATTTTTTTTTTTAAGCACGTCATTGTTGTAGATACAACACTGGCCTCAGAGTTTCACAGCAAGGCTGATTGAATTACTACCACCTCAGAAATAACAACAAGCACAATGAGTATTAAACAGGAAATACATGGATTTGAGGTTTGAAGCTCTCCCAGATTTTCTTTACGTACAGAAAGTGGCGACTGTACATCTTCAGATCATCTCTATTAAAGACTAAAGTCATGTTTTGGTCAGTAGCTGCCAGGACGCTGTACTTACAGAACAGAAGCTTCGATATGTCAGAGCACTCCACATAAAACACAAAAATAACAAAGATTTCTTTGATTTGCATCAAATGAATTTGTGATTTAGTTACAAAATCACATAAGCAAAGAGAAAAAAAAATTACGCTGACACTCCCTGCTTTTTAAACATCACTCTGCTTCCAACAAGATGGATTGTATTTGCTGAAATATTTATTACATCTTTTATAATGTAACAGTTAAAATATGTTCTACTGCTCTCCAGTGAGTGTAAATGAAAAACTCACTCACACTTAAGGACTTTTAACATCTTTATTCCCAAACTCTGATGCCACTTATTTATCACTAAGTGCTTTTTCCTTCCCATTTTACCCTCAACCTCTCCATCCCGTTATCCCTAATGCTCGTCCCCTTTCTCTCCGGTGACTATTGCAGGTGGATGGACTAACCTTCAAGGTATTGCTTGTAGATCTATGTAGGATCAAGTCTCCCCTGAGAGCAATTAGTGCCTTTTCAGTCCCCTTGCTCGGAAACCCTAGCGAATATCAACCTTCTTTCTCTTTCATCTTTCCCCGACATTATTTTCTTTTTCCATTTTTTCATCCATGTCTTTCAATTGTATTTTTTTGTCTTTCTCTGAGGTGGCTGAACTTTAAATCACCCTCCTTTTTCCACTTTGTCTCTCCAACATGTCTGTTGTTTTCCAAATTCTACACCATCATTCTATAACAGGGGTGATTTAACTGGAACTGTATCTTTAGTCAGGTGTGGAGAAAAAACTAGAGAAGACAGATTGAGATGGTTTGGACA
>JAFBJS010002171.1:138382-157951 GCA_016785265.1 Paraplagusia blochii | reverse complement strand
TCTTGTCTTTCTCTGAGGTGGCTGAACTTTAAATCACCCTCCTTTTTCCACTTTGTCTCTCACCATCTCACCAAATTCTGCACCATCATTCTAAAACAGGGGTATATAAAATCATACAGGGTCACTAGCATCACCTGTTCATCTCTTAGATTTCCACATTAAAAAAACACTACAACAAATAAACAGTACAACGTTAAAATAACTACCAGGCTCATCCACATATAAAGGCCAATAACGTGAAGTGTGATGGCTACAAAAATCATCCTTTTACACGATTTAACTGGAACTGTGTCTTTAGGTGTGGAGAAAAAGCTGGAGAAGACAGATTGAGATGGTTTGGACATGTTCAGAGGAGGGACAGTGGATACATTGGTAGAATAATTATCCTAGAGATGGAGCTACCAGGTAGGAGACAAAGAGGAGATAGATGGATGCACTGAGGGAGGACATGGAAGTAGTTGGAGTCGAGGATACAGAGGACACAGGCAGATGGACAATGTTGAATGTCCTGTTGTGGCAACACCTTAAAAGGGGACAAGTTGACAGGAGAATAAGGAAGAGGTTTCTTTCCTGCTTGGTTTTGGTAGGAACCATATAAATATGCAGTCATGGAGTCCAGACGTTAAAAAGATTCAGGTCTGGACTCAGTGACTGAGAGAGGTCTGACTCATTAGGAGCACTTTGGAGAGAGAGAGTGGGGATAACTGCCAGGGCAAGATGTTGACACTGAAGTGCTGTGTTATAATCAAATGCAGGTTACACAATGCAAGAGTTTTGTGTATTTATAAAATTGTTGTTTTAAATGTGTCGGCAAATGACATTTCACAATTTATCATATTACAAAATAAATTAGTCAATAAAGGCAAAATATTTTGATAACAATATTCGATACTATATAATATGTTTTTAAAAGGAGCACAGTTTTTTTAATCTGAATAAATACATTAGAAATACATTTCTAGGCTAATGGAGCAACTCAAATTAACCCCGTGAGGACAATTCAGACTCATGACTGATTTCCCCTCCATCTTCAACTTCCTGTTGAACCCATTTGGTTGATCATTTGTCAATCCATTGCCCTGGAGATGCCCAAACCATCTTTGATAACATTTCCCCCTTCTTACCCTTGTGTTCTCACTTGAACCCTTCCGTTCTCAGGTGGATCAGCTGATGTGTTCATATATCAGCCTTGCTTGGAGAAAAAGAGAATCTCATTAAACCATCTCCCACTCTCTCATGCTCACTCCTTTCCACCCCCGCCCACTCCCCCTTCTCCCCTCAACACACTCTCTCTCTCTCCCACTACCAGGTGGATCAGCTGACCTCCCAGCTGAAGGAGAAGGCGGATTGGTGCAGTGAGCTGCTGCTCAGCTCCGAGCAGCTGCGTCGTGATTTGAAGGAGCGCGACGAGGAGATTGACAAACTGGAGAGCCGCATCCGTGAGCTGGAGCAGGCCCTGCTGGCCAGCGCTGACTCCCTGGAGAAGGTTAGAGAGCAGAACGGAGGGAGGGATGGAGGGTAAGAGAGAGAGAGAGAGAGAGAGAGAGACAGAGAGGGACGGGAAGATGAACGATGTGCTGAGAGTAGAGCAGAATGAATAAATAGCGTGCAAACCAGGCTGAGGGTGTGTTTTTGGACTGCGCTTCAAGGTAGTGACACTGAGCTAGAGAAGCAGAACAATATGTGGGTGGGTCTACTTCAGGGAACAAAGCAGTTTGTTATTAGTGATGAGACTTAGGCACCGTCTAGGTTGCCCCCCAGTGTTCACAAAGGGTTATGGTGGGTGGACAACAACATTAGTGCATGCTGTGTTAGCTCGCAGTGCCAGACAGCAGGATACAAGGTGCAGAGATCTTCTCAAAAATCTCTTCCGTTTCCTTCAACATCTTCTCTGCTGTTTGTGGATAACTGCACGTGTCTTTCTCTGTGTTTTGTTGCAGGCTGAACAAAAGAAGCAGCATGCATCCATCACTGAGAGCAGACAGTCCGTGCTGGAAGCCCAGCTTCAGACAGAGAGAGAAGCTCTGGAGAGGAAAGAGAAAGAGGTAGCCTTGGGTTCAGTTTCTGCCGGTCCACAGACATTTCTGAGCCCAAACATTCGTGTCCCCTTCCCCTCCCCTCACTGATCCACTTGTCTCATCGCCTCAGATCTGTAACCTGGAGGAGCAGCTGGAACAGTTCAGAGAGGAGCTGGAGAACAAGAGTGAGGAGGTGCAGCAGCTTCACATGCAGCTGGAGATTCAGAGAAAGGAGATCAGCAGCCAACAGGAATACCTAGAGACGAGGGACAGCATGCTTCAGGTAAACACACCGTATGTTGCCAAAACATTGCATCTTTTGACAAGAAGTTCTATCATACTACCTTAAAAGTTTGGATATCACTGTCAGAGAGACACTGTCTTCTTTTAAAATGTTATTTTAAGTAAAACTTTACAGTATAATAATTGAGGCTTAGCTCTGAAAGCCTCTTAACTATCAATTTTATCTGTGTTAAGTTTAAACGCTGGTGGCCAATAGCTGTCATTTGTTGAATAATTTCAAGTGTTTTCTTCTTCTCTCTGTAAAAGTCACATCTATTGCAGCAGTTCACAGCAGACTTCTTAAAATAATCCACTTAGCTTATCCACTCATTTTAAGGGTATTTTTGCCGATGAAAAGAAAACATTTAATCTAAAAATACTTTTCCTCAATGGTGAATTCTACAAAATTTTCCTTCCGTTAATTTTTTTCTCATTTCCTTTTTCTTGCATGATGCAAACTTGCAACGGCAGAGTATATTTATGGACTCATGTTTTTTTTTTTAATCATCCTAATCCAAAGTCCTTGTATCTGAGTTAATTTTTTTATACCCCGTGTTGATTGACAGCCATTACAATAAAATCTCTGACTTTTGAAGGTGATGGAGGAGAAGGACAGGGAAATAGCACTTCTTAATGAACAGATCTCTAAACTTCGACACACAGAAACTGCTTCCAATAACAAGGTAACACAATATGCATATACGAAATAGAGCCCTTATTCTATTTCGAATATGCATATTTTGGTGTTAGTGCATCAGTGTGTGTGTTTTTTTTTTTGGTTTACTTTTTTCATTCATTTTGTTGTCTTACATATATATATATTTTTGGTCATGAATCATTGTGTCTTTTTTCACTTGGGTAAGTAAATCCACTCTAGTTCATCTTTTGCTGTGAGTTGATGATGTGCTGATGCAAACATTTGAGTTTCTGTAGTGCAAAGTTACAACAAAAATTCCTTAAAAAGTGACATAATCCGAGGATAAAGTCACGTTTTTTTCTGCACAACAGAGACTGAATTGTTTCCAAGTAAAGTTGTGTTGCACTTGAGAGATTAATCTGTCCTTTTCATGTGGTAATCAAAAGCATTTCTTTATTTAGGAAATAGATGGAAAAGAAGATATGATAAAAGACCTGGAGTGTCTGGTGCAGTGTCTGCATAGTGAACAGGATCACTTGAAGAGGAATCACGAAGAAGAACTCGACCAACTGAATGCAGTAATTGACAAGCTTCAGCAGGAGCTGGTAAACATTGAGCAAAAACAGGCTGCAGAGGAAGACGAGGACCAGGAGGTGAAAGAAGACCATGGTCCATGTCAAGAGGATTATGATGAACTGAAGCAGAAGTTAGATTCGTTGACCGGGGAACTGGATACACTACAAACTGAGCACATCAGGCTGCTGGAGACACATCAGTGCCTCAAAGAGAATGCAGATGTTTCAGGTGACAGGGGAAAAGTGTGTGGTTCAGAAGAGGAGCTGGAATCTGCTCTTAGAGAAAAGACTGCTGGTCTCGTTGTCATGCAAGCCCAGGTACAAGCTCTGGAGCAGAGTGCAACTTCCAGAGGGGAGGAATTTAGGCTCCGTATACAGGAGCTTGAGGACTTGGTTACAGAAAAAGATAAAGAGTTAAGCCGCTGCCAGCTCCTGGTGGAGCAGACTCAAAGCTACAGAGATGTTCTCCAGCAGAAAGTCTCTGATCTGGAGGATAATCTGAGAGAAAAAATGGCGTCTGCCCTAGTCAGCCAAGCTACATTAGAAGCTCTACAGCAGCAGAATCGTTCTACAGCATCCACAGAAGTCCACAGTGAACAGGAACATAAAGATTCAATTTTGAAGTCTGACATGGATCTACAGAGTCAGGACTTTGGTGTTCCTAGGATAGATTTCCGTGGACTGGCTCAAACCGGACAAACTCCCAGTGAAAAGGTAGTGTGTTTGACACAGACACTGAGAGACTTAGAAGCTGGACTCAAGGGAATGCAGAAAGACCATGAAATCCAGAAGCAGCTCCTGTCCAGTTCTGAGGAGGAGGTGGTCGAGTATGAGAGGAGGTTGGCAGCGTGCATGGACCTGCTCAGTCAGATGAAGCCCGGCACTCAGCAGGAAACTTTTCCAGCTACAGAGGTAAGAGAGTAGAAATAAACACATGTTGGACATGTCCTTTACCCTTCCAGAATGTCATCCTGTGTCCTGTATCCCTGCTTCTCTTTCTAAAACTGACTCAGATCTTTGTGATCTTTTCACAGAGACCCTCTGCTCATGACCAGCCCGCTGTTTCTGAACTTAGTCAGGAGCTCGAGGAGGTGAAAAAGGAAGCTTCAGCAGCCAAAGAGCAGCTGCACAGTTACGAGGAGAGCTGCTGCAGACTCCAGGAGGAGCTGCACGTATGTGACATGACGTTCCTGATCAAAGTACTTTCTGCGAGTGTCTTGTTTGGTGCTGAACAACTGTTTTTTTTCACAACAGGAAAAGAATGTTACAATTAAGAGTCTAGAGGACCAACTTCAACAGGTGGGACATATATTGTCTTTAACAGCATTCTGTCCTGTCGTTTGTTCCGTCTAATGTTTGAAACATATTATTAAGGTGGCAACTAGTGGCTCTGAACAAGTCCAGCTTCAGCAGGAGCTGTTGGAGGCTCGTGATGAAGCAACTGCTGCCAAAGAAGACCTCAGCAGCTGCAGGGAGAGTTTGGAGAAGCTGCAGGAGCTGCTGCAGGTACCTGGAGAAAACCAACTCTTATTAAAAACAAAAGTACACAGTTCAGTACACATAAATACAATGTGTAAATCATATGTTTTGTTATTGTCATTTGTAGGAGCGTGAAATGACCATTGCTCGTCTTAAAGGAGAACTTTTTCAAGTAAGACAGGAAACAAAGGAATATTGAACACAATCTACAAAGGAGTAAGGACTCAAAATTGGCTTTGTTTTTCTTCACTACCAGGTTGAATCTCTAGATGGCGCTGTCAGCACTGAACTGCTACAGGAGCTACAGGAGGTTCGGGACAGTTGGGCGTCCACAAAGGAGGAACTGAACAGACACAGGCAGCAGAATGAGAAACTGCAGGAGGATCTTCAGAGCCAGGAGGCGTCCATTTCTAAATTTAAGGAGGAGCAACTACAGCTTCTGAAAGACATGGACACCACCAGAGAAGAACTGAGTGGCTACAAGATGCAGAACGAGAAACTGCAGGAAGAGCTGAAGTTACACGAAAGTTCCTTCTCTAAGCTGAAGGAAGAGCCACAGCAGCTGATCAAAGAGTTTGAAGCAACCAAGCAGGAACTCAGCAGGTACAAGAAGCAGAATGAAGCACTGCAACAACAGCTAGAGATCCAGGACCACTCCAGCTTCAAGCTGAAGGAGGAGCTTCATCTTTTGATGAAAGACATGGAGACAAACAGTGAAGAACTAAGACACTACAGGCAGCAGAATGAGAAACTGGAAGAAGAGCTCAAACTTCAGAAAATATCCCTTTCTAAACCTGAGCAAGAGCTTCAGAAATTGATGGAAGGAGAAGTTATCAGCAGTGAGCAACACAGCAAGGAAATGCGAGCAGAGATGGAGGTCCTAAAAGTAGAGCCTCAACAGCTGCCTCAAGAATTGGAATCAACTGATGAGGTCACAAGCTCAAAGGAGCAGAATGAAAAACTGCTGCGCGAGCTGCAGGCTCCAGACGTTTCCATTTCAAAACTCCAGGAAATGCTTCAGGAGCTTATGAAGGAGCTGGACTTCACTAAGGAGGAACTCACCAGCTACAAGCAGCAGAATGAGAAACTGCAAGACAAACTACGGGTCCAGGAACTCTCCATTTCAAAACTCAAAGTGGAGGGAGCGGTGGATAAAGTGAGTGAAGACTTCGGTCAGGAGAATAGAAAACTGCAAGAAGAAGACCAGGTACAGGTGGTCTCCATGCCAAAACCCAATGAGAGGAACCAGGAGCTAGTAGAGGAGATGGACTCAACCAAAAAACAACTTGACAGCTATAGGCAGCAGAATGACAAACTGCAAGAAGAGCTTCATAATCGTGAGATTTCCATTTCGAAACTTAAAGAGGAGCTGCAGCAACTGGAGAAGGAGATGGAAACTACCAAAGAAGAACTCAGTAGCTACAGGAGACCAAATGAAAAACCACAGGTGGAGCAACATGTGCAGGACCTTTCAGCAACTGAAAACAAAGCAGAGCCTGAACAGGTACAGAAAGGAGCAACAGTGGTTTCCAGCAGTGACCAGCAGAATGGGAAATCACAGAAAGACCTCCAGGTCTCTGAAGTCAGTCTATGGACGGGGTTGGATACCACAAGTGAAGAACTGAGTGGGTACAAGGCACAAAATGAGGAACTGAAGAAAGAGCTAGAAGACCGGGAACTCTCCATTACTGAACTTAGAGAGGAGCTGCAGAAGCTGGAGAAGGAGATGGATACCACCAAGGGAGAACTCGACAATTTGAGGTTGCAAATTGAAAAACCACAAGAAGAGCAACAGGTGCAGCAACATGAAGAAGAGCCTGGACAGGAAACAGACATTGCTCCAGTGAAAGAAGTTTCCAGCTCCAACCAGCAAAATGAAAAACTCCAGGAGGAGCTCCAAGTCCAGGAGGTCTTGATTTCTAACCTCAACCATGAGCATCAACAACTAACAAAGCAGTTGGACACCACCAACGAAGAACTTACTAGGTACAGGATGCAGAATGAGAAACTCCAAGAAGAGTTGATCACACGAGAAACTTCCATTTCAAAAATGAAGGGAGAACATGAGGAGCTGCTGAAGGAGCTCGACACCACCAAAGAAGAACTCAGCAGCTACAGGCAACAGAATGAGAAACTGCAGGCTGAACTTCAGGTACAAGAACATTCTAGTCCAAAACCCAAAGAAGATCCCCAACAATTACAGACAGAGGTTGATACAGCCAATGAGCTCCGCAGTTACAAAGAGGAGAGTGAAAAACTGCAGGAGGAGCTGCAGGTTCAGGAAGTTTCCATTTCTAAGCTTAAGGAGGAGCGCCAGCTACTGGAGAAGGAGTTGGACACTACCAATGAGGAGCTGGTGGCACAGAGGACTCGGAATGAGAAACTTCAAGAAGAGCTGCATGCCGGGGACATTTCCAATTCTAAACTCCAGGAAGAGTTCCAGCAACTGACAGAGAAGATGGACACCACCAAAGAAGAACTCAGCAGATACAAGCAGCAGAATGAGGAACTCCAAGAACATGTACAGGAGCTTTCCATGTCCAAACCTAAGGAGCCGACTGCAGCTGACATGACAGAGGACGAGGAGGTCTCCAGCTACAGACAAGAAAAGGAAGAGTTACAGAAGGCACTGCAGGTCCAGGACATCTCCATCTCAAAATTAGAGGAGGAGCTCCAGCAGTTCATGAGGAATGAGAACTCCACCAAAGAGGAGCTGAGCAGCTACAGACAGCAGAACCAGAAGCTGCAGGAAGAGCTGCACATCCGTGACGTGTCGATTTCCAATCTCAACGAGGAGCTGCAGCGGTTACAGACGACTCTGATGAAAACTGCAGACTCGGGACTCGTATCTCCTTCAGCGTCTCTTCATCCACAGTCCTCGGCCTCTTCTTCCTCCACCACTCAGCCCAAGAGGAAAACATCCAAACAACCAGCCACTAAGGGAAGCAGTGCCAAAGACAAACTGTCCCTTCCCAAGAAAAACTCTTCTTCCTCCAGTCAATCGTCCTACAAATCCCACAGCTCGCGACAGAACAGCAGCTCTGAACAGCAACATGTGGCTGTAACAGATTCCTTCACGCAGACAGAACCTCTCCAGACGCCTGACATGACCCGGTACGGGACGTCCGTAACCAAAGAGGAGATGGACGAGGTCATCGGTGACTTCCAGGAGAAGATTGTGCAGATGCAGGAGCTCCATGCTGCAGAAATCCTGGACATGGAGGCTCGGCATATTTCAGAGAGCGAAAACCTGCGCAGGGACACGCATGCACTGGAGGACGAGTGCAAAGCCCTGAAGGCTGTCATTGACAAGCTGCGCTCCTCTGAGGTAGGACAGGTCAACAGGAATATCAGAACTGCAGTACACGAAAAAAAAAAGAATCTGTGTCGTCTTTATATAAACCGAGAATGACTAGTGTTATTTTTTTTTAAATCCAGGCCCCTGCGTCTCGACAGGACCGTCCTGTATCACTGTTCAGAGACGGCTACACCAGTGGTAAGAACCTGATCCCGCCGTCATCTTTTCATTTTTAAGCCTATCCAAATTTTTGAGACATTATTTTGTCTTAATTTCTGTCCTCCCGCAGACAGCAGCTCAGACTACAGCCAGAGGACTGGGTACGAACTACCGAGCTTGCAGCAGGAGTTTAGGACGACACCAGAGGGCGCCAGGAGAGAAACTGACGATCCTATGCCGGATCGCATCAAAGTATGACTTTAACTTACTATATTATAATTATCAATTAGACGTCAGACACTAATGGAAAAAAAATGAAGTGATATTTATCAGTGTGGTGTATTCCTGATCTTCAGATGTTGCTGCGGGAGGTCCACCAGGAAGGAATGCAAGTTCTGTCTCTGTCTGAACTTCCACTCTCTGAAGGCGTGTCAAGCAACCAGTTCAACGTCCAGGGCTGGATGAAAGAACGGGACGCTCTGCTGGATACTGTGGAGTCTCTCAAAGGTCTCATCACTCAGATGAAGACAAACATGGAGACGCAGGTAAAGTGAAAATCTTTTTTTCCTCTCGGCCTGTCCCTTTCTCAGTGGTTGCCATGGCGAGTCATCAATTTCCATCTCCCCCTGTCCTCTATATCCTCAACTCTGACTCCAACTACCTCCATGTCCTCCCTCACTACATCCATCAATCTCCTCTTTGTCTCCATCTCTAGGATCATTCTTCTACCAAAGTATCCACTGTCCCTCCTCTGAACATGTCCAAATCATCTCAATTTGTCTTCTCCAGCTTTGTCTCCAAACCTTCCTGTCTGTGTTGTCCCTCTAATCACCTCATTCCTGATCCTGTCCATCCTTGTCTCTCCTAAAGAGAATCTCAGCATCTTTATCTCCTCCTCCTCCTCCTCCAGCTCTGTCTCCTGTCTTCTGCCTATTCCTAGTGTCTCTAATCCATCCATGGTTGGACTCACTATGATGTTGACCTAAATTTTGTGTCTGCGTCTGTTACTGCTGACATTGCAGGGTGTGGACTGGCGCTCACAGCTGCTGGACGCGGTGAGGCAGGTGTTTCTGAAGGAGCGAAGTGTGTTGAAGAACATGCTCTACAGCCAACTGGACCTGTTGGACACCCGTGAAGCCATCGTCCACCTGAATCAGCTGGAACGCAGACTGGCTGAACAGGTCAGTACTGATGGATCCTGGTGTTTTTACAATAAAAAAAAAAATGTTATTATTATTGAACTTAAACACAATTTTTTTTTTCTTTCAGGACACGCAGCACAGAGACGCCATGAGTTCACTTCACACTGCAGAGAGATCCAGTCTCATCGCTGAGGTTCATCAGCTCCGTGGTCAGTTAGAGCAACTTCATCATGGTGCCAACACAGGTCTTCATTTTTTATTTTCTTTATTTCACACTATCCTTTAGTCGTTTTTTTTTCTAAGATGTTTTCTCTGGTTGTCTCAGGTGAGCAGCCTACGATGGCTTCAGCTGCTGAATGTAGCAGGAAGGAGCAGAGGGAGGGAGGAGGAAGAGGAGGAGAGACTGACGGAGTCCTGGTGGAGGAGCTGAGGTGTGAACTGTCTCAAACTAAACTAGAGCTCGAGACAACGCTGAAGACTCAGCACAAACACCTGAAGGAGCTGGACACCCTGAGGTTAGAAATGTTTATTACATCGACCAAAACTATTTTCTAGAACTTTTTTCTCTTGATTTCCTCTCATCTTTTAGGAATTAATTTCTTTATTTCAATGAGGTGATCAGAGAGGCCATAAATAAAGGACAGCATGAAAGACACACATTTATTACTGTCTCATTGCTGCCATCTACTGGTAGCCTGTAGTTAATAGCTTTTCATCATAAACAGCTCATCCAAGTTAATTACCTACAATTGATGATGCAAAGTTTCTTCAATTTATATAAACTGCCTCGACATGTTTCTCTTTACTGCCCCCTTCTGTTTCATTTTGTCAACGTTAACTTCTGCTCTCCGTCCCAGGATCGCCGCCAAACTTTCCCGTCAATTTTTTCTTTTCTAACTTAAGAATCTTTGCATTCAACATCAACACTAGTGGCCTTTTAACAAAAGAATTATGGAGATCAGAAACAGTCGTCCAGTCAGTCTTTAATGCTTTAAAAGCTTTAATGCTGTGACAAAAAAGGCACAGTCACTGTCCCGCCTCAGACTTTTACTTCCCTCGGCGTCAACAGTTAACGTCTAACTGCTTTTCCCTTTTGCTTTACTCACATCTTTCTTCCACTACAGGGCGGAGGTAACGAAGAAAGCTGCTGAAGCTGAGGCTCTGGGTGACCAGCTGACAGAGGAGAAGAAGAGGAGCAGAGATCTCCAGTGGTCTATGGAGAAGGAGAAGTGTCGTTCTGGGAGAACTGAGGAGAACAAGCAAGAAGAGCTGGAGGTATGAATGAAGTCATTTTTTTCATTCTTTTTACTCCTGTTTCATGGTTATCATTAGGGATGTCCGATGTCCGATATGACCGATACCGATATGTACCGATATTGGCCAAACACTTCATTTTCGATACCGATATGAACCGATACCGATATAGGCAGCTAATTTCCCCTGAATTACCGTGATACCAGACTAAATGCATTCTATAAATAACTACAACATAAACACACTACTAAATGACACATTTATTTTTTTTTTACCATTTTGTCTGAAACAGTCCTATGTTTATTTGATGTAAACAATAAAATGTCTAGTGTTGGACAGACGAACTTTCCAAAAACATTGATTAACATTATAAACCGGGCTCATTCAACCTCACAACAATAGTCAATATAAATGGACACAGATAGAAACAGCTGCAGTATAAGAGTAAAAAGACGTCTTTAATGAGAGAACGAACATTTCAGCATCGTCACAATGTGAACGACTCTTCACGTTAATGACATGAGAGACGACACCGAACAGTGTTTCACTGGCAAATGTCCCAGAAATACTTATTTCGAATACGATAAGTCCTGACATTACAGTAGCCCGGCTACAGAAACTCCACACGTTTAGTAAAAACAGCGTCTTTAACAGGAGTTAACATCTGGTTCTCCTAAGACAATGACCTCCGTGAAATTTGTCACGTTTGTTTGTTGAGATTTTTTTTTTTTTGCTCTTCTCTGTTCTTTATCGTATTTAACTCTTGAGTCTTTGAGAGACAGAGAGAGAGAGACAGAGCTGCTACTGCTACTGATGCTCTGTTGTTGTCGTTTCTCTGAGTCCATTCCATGTTGATTTTTTTTACTTAGCTGCATAAAAACGCCTCCTGATAAAGTGTTAAAATCTTACCCCCCCGTCACATGACCAGCTCCTCGCAGTCATTAAGAATTACAGTTTTCTATCCACCAAAAACTCCAGACCACGGACATTTACTGTAGCATTGCTCATTGTAGCTGTCTCTCTTTAAATGACATCATTAATCATGTGCCGGTCAGAGTATCAGTATTGCTGACTCAGTGACTCAGCCGAGACTGTGGCTTTGCAGCATTCGATTAATAATATCGGTGGAAAAACTGATACCGATATAATCCGATATTAAAAATTATCCGTCAGATATTTATCGGTGGACCGATGTATCGGACATCCTTAGTTATGATGTAAACATCTATTATTATCTTAATCCTAGGATCTCCAGATCAGTCTGGAGGAGCAGAAGACACAGGTGGCCCAGCTGACCCTAACCCTAGACCGGGAGCGCGAGGCCTCGTCCCTTCTCGTCCAAGAGTCTGAGCAGAAGAGTCTGAAGCTCCAGAGGAATCTGCAGGAGCTTCAGGTCCAGTTAGAAACAGAACGAGCCAAGGCCCAGGAGATCAGCAGCGCTCTGGGTCGAGAGAGGGAGCTGAGGACTGGAGCCTCCTTTGACCACAGCTCCTCAAATGAGGTTTCTGCTGAAAACCGGAGAACGGGAGACCAAGAAGACGGTGGACGGCTGATGGAGAGACTGCAGAATGAGTTGGATGACAAACACGCACAGGTGGGACGGCGTTGGTACTTTAATGGCCACAGAAACAGATTTCTGTCTAGAGGGGTTAAAATAACACATTTTATTTCATTAAATGTATTTTTCAGGTGGTGCATCTGCTCAGTCAGGTGGAGGCTCAGAAGCTGGAGGTGGTACGAAAAGATGGAGAACTGAATCTGGTCAACCAGAGGTGGAAACGTGACCACGAGACCCTGCTGGAGGCTCAGGCTCAGCTGCAGCGGTTGGGAGCTCAGCTGTCAGACTCTCAGCAGCAGATGGAGACAGAGGTGGAGAGGAGGAGGAGGGTGGAGGAGGAGAAGGAAAGAGTGGAGGAAAGGTTGGCTCGTGCGGCAGAGCTGAGAGGACAAACCCAGGCTGGTGGAGTTCAGCAGGCCGACGGCAGCAGCGTAGGTTCTGGTGGTTTTGAGACTGATGCCGTTTTCACACTGGCACTTAATTCGGTATTCGCTGCGACGCGAAACCAGTTTCGCTCCCCGTTTGCGTTCACATTACAAACTAACGCGCATTCGCCCCTCAACTAATGCACATTAATTAACCCACCTCTAGTCGGTGGTTTTGATACCGAATTAACTAATACGGGTGTAAAGCATATAAAAGTAAAACAGTTGTCGCTCCCAGTGTGTGTGTGAACACAACAACACCCGTTTTAGTTTAACGAGCTCGTAAAATGCTACTGGAGTGGCTTACAAAATACTTCCTCATATTCTCTCTCCTTATCTTCTTCTTTCGTTCTTTGTGTCTCCTTCTCATCGCTTTCATACGTCCCCTTGATCTTTCTTTAACCTGCTCCGTTTATTCCTCAAAATTGCACGTGCGTTTGTTGACAGAATTCATGTTGAATAAAACCGCATATTAACGAGATCTCGTTATATAACCACATGATCAAATTGAAACTGGACCATGGTTTGACTAATGGGCATTCGCTCGCTTAATGTATGTGAACGCAAAGCGTATCAAATCCGCAGTGAATACCGAATTAAATTGAATGTGAATGCAAAGTGAATCGAATGCAGATTAGTTAATACGGGATCGAATCCCGAATTAACTACTTCGGTATTCGATTCCAAATTGAATGAGAAAACGGTACGGTATTAAAAAGACGAGGATGTCATTGTGTGTCTCTTTTTTTCCCCACAGCCTTCTCCATGGCAGAGAGACTCCACCGACCGGACCTCAGACTGGGTTTACCAGCAGAAGTACGGAAACATTCCGTCTCCCACATCCAGCATTTCTCCACAGCTGATGACCTCTCCAGCAGCTCACACCAGTGGACAACACCCTGGTCCCTGGAACACAGTGGACAAGATTGTGAACAAACTTCACCTGGTATCCTCAAAGATCCACCATCTGTCAACACAGAGTCCTGGCAGGTAACTGAGTGTTTGTCTTTCCATTTCCACAAAGTATTTTTCATGTTTGTTTCCATTGTTTTGTTTGCTTCAAATTTGTCTTGTTGTCCCAAACAGGGCGTCTGCAGAAGTGGACAAAGAGGAGTTGTCCTGGATGCTGTCAAACATGGAGGAGGTGGTCAGTATGCTGCAGCAGAACCCACCGCTGCCGTCCATGTCCGAGGTGAGTCTTCTTGATATTTCCTTCTGCATTTTGACGATAACAAATTAAAATTCCTTTTTTTTTTCGTCTTCAGAGTCTCCCCCTAGTGGCAGCCGGCTCCTCCAGCGCCTTCAACTCTTTGGCTGAACGTCTGCTGAGGCAGAACGCTGAGCTCACGGGCTTCGTCAGCCGACTGACCGAAGAGAAGAACGATCTTCGAAACCAAGTCCTTCGCTTGGAGGAAGAGTTGCGGTATTCCAGGAAGTCTGTGCTGGGATCAGGAGACAGCGTGAGTACAGGATCACCAACGGAGGAGGTAGAACATCTGATGAAACATTTTACAGAAGGTTTTGATATTTCCTCCTGTAGTCCTACGGACGGAGAGCTCCGACGGTGGTGGACTCAAACACCCTGCTGCTTTCCCACGAGCGGGAGTCCTGGGCTCGAGAGAAGAGCTGTCTGGAGAAGTCCTTACAGGTGGCCCAGTCCCAGGTGGCCCGTCTCAGGTCTGAGATCAGATCCGACACTCTGCGAGACATAACTGGACCAGAGGGGGACAACGCAGCCCTGAAGGTAAAGAACCACAGTTTGCACCTGAAAATCACTCGTTACCTTTGAATATTTCTTGACGTCACTGGTGGTTCCTCCGAACACAGAGGATGTATGGAAGGTACCTGAGGTCAGAGAGCTTCAGGAAAGCTCTCATCTACCAGAAGAAGTATCTGCTGTTACTGCTGGGCGGCTTCCAAGAGTGCGAGGAGGCCACGCTGTCTCTGCTGGCCAGGATGGGAGGACAGCCGTCACTGTCCAGCCTGGACTCCTACAGCCAGCGCCGAGGGGGGCTGATGCGGTTCCGCTCTGCTGTCCGAGTCTCTATCGCCCTCTCCAGGTAGGGTAATGAATCCATTTAACAACTTCTTCTTCTCCGGGTTTGTCCCTTTTCTCAGTGGTTGCCAAGTCAACAATGTCCATCTCACCCTGTCCTCTGTATCTTCTACACCAACTACAACTACCTCCATGTCCTCCCTGATTGCATCCATCAATCTCCTCTTTGTCTCCTACCTGGTTGCTCCATCTCTAGGATCATTCTTCTACCAATGTTCCCACTGTCCCCTCCTCTGGACATGTCCAAACCATCTCAATCTCGTCTTCTCCAGCTTTTTCTCCAAACCTTCCTGTCTGTGTTGTCCCTCTAATCACCTCATTCCTGATCCTGTCCACCCTTGTCTCTCCTGAAGAGAATCTCAGCATCTTTAACTCCTCCACCTCCAGCTTTGTCTCCTGTCTTCTGTCTCTAATCCATCCATCATGCCTGGTCTCACCACCGTCCCTTCACCTTAGCTGACTCTCTTCTATCACAGATCACTCCTGACTCTTTTCTCCACTTGTTCCATCCTGGCTCCACTCTGTTCTTCTCCTCAGTCTCCACTGCTCTGAACTCTTGATCCTCAATATCTAAACTACTCCACCTCCTCCACCTCTGCTCCTTCTAACCTCAACATTCCAATAAGTACCACTCAAGATTTAAAATACAGTAATTGAAACAGTGACAATGACGGTGAACTCCAAGGAAACATGATGTGAAGATCTCATCTCCTGTGACCCAATCCCTGGGAAATAATACTACGGCACTAAAGTATACGTCTCTCCCTCTCATCGCAGAATGCGTTACTTGGTGAGAAGATGGCACAAGGCGACAGGAATGGTCTCCTCACACTCCTGCAGTCTGAGCAAGAATGGAACCACCAACACCTTAGGTACAAATACAACATTTTTGGAACAAATTTCCAGGATTGTGTCATATCTTCAAACGCTGTTGTGGAAGATCTAATACTCTGATCCCGATCCCTTCAGGTACAGACGTGAGAGATTCGCCGTATCTCCACCCAGGCAGTGTGGAGATGTACAGAGAGAAAGGGAGTGAACGAGGAGGAGAAGGAGGAGGAGGAGTCTCCAGCCTCAGGGGGAGAAGTGGACGAGAATCACCGCGATCTGCTGTCTCCTCTACACACCACAGGTTTACTGAACATTACTGATACTCAAAAGAGCAGAGTATTGCTTCGAAACTAGTATTTAATACTCAAACAACGATCTTTGACGATGTCCACAGATTTCACATGAGTGGAGACCATGGACCTCTGACTTGTTCCCACCTGCAGAGCTACGACCCAGACCGAGCGCTGACCGACTACATCTCCAGACTGGAGGCCCTTCAGAGGAGGCTGGGTAGTGTGACATCAGGTAAGACACGTGTCCCAGACCAGGGTTGTCTTCTGACTTTTTTTGTCCTCTGAGCTACTTTTCAAATGACCAGGTTGAAGTGATTTGCCTAGATTTAAAAAAAACTTTCAGAGCTTACAGAGTTTTACCGTCCAACATTGGAGCAAAGACAGACAAACAGACAGAAAGACAGACGGATGAATAAACAGACAGGCAGTCACAGAGACAGACAGATATTCAGACAGACAGATAAACTCATAGCCTTGACTTTAACCTCCTCAGGCCCAAGCTGTTTTTTTTACATGCATTTTTTTTAACTTTTTTTTTAAAAACTGCAAAGTTTTCCTTCACGGTAAAAAAAAAAAAAAAAAAAAAAAACGGGAAAAAAAAATTCTCTTCAAGGACCAAACAATTCCACAGTGCACACGCTAGTGGACACAAGAGCTGGAAAGTGCTGTGTGGCCGCTAAGCCTTAGGAAGCTAACTAATATTAGCCTAAAGATCTTGGTATTTTTTTTTCATCAAAAATTTTGCTGTGACGTTGATGTCTATCAATGGAGTCGACCAACACTGTCTTTCTCCTCAGGTGCTTCTTCATACACTCATTTGCACTACGGCCTGAGAAGATAGATGGCGCTGACACCTTAACTGTTGCTCGAAGATACTCGGTTGCCTTTTTCTCGTGCCGATGGATCTGCTGTTTTCTGTCCTCCTGCTGTGGACTATTTATCTTTCCATGTGGACCAAAAAAAAGGACACAACACGTTTTATTGAATAATAATAAGTGTACGACTTGTGTATTCTGGCTTTTGTTTTTTTTTTCTTTTTTGTCGGCAGCACTTGAAGAAAAACAGCTTTGTTTGTACGTACTGGAATCTGCCTCTCGGTTGTGGACGATCTACAATCCTGTACATTTGTTTGTTGCTAATTTAAGACCTTGTGATTATTAATTAATTAATTTATGGTTTATTTTTTGTGTTTGATGGGAGAAAATGTTTGGGTTTACTGTTCAGGAGGCTGCTACTGGAAAATATCCTACACTACACTGTGTTTTGTTTAGGCCAGACTGACTACAGAGGACATTTGTAGAGAATGTATTTTTGTAAAAAAAATATATATATATATATAAATAAATAAAACAAAAAGATCAAATAGTATAGGAGCTTTGGATTTTCTGGGTATTTTGTCAAAAACTGAAATAAAGAGGATCACATTATTTAAAGGACTTTTTGCCTCTGTCTTGAATATGGGACAAATCATTTTGTCTGGGACATGATCTTGATGTCTTCTCATTTTTAAGGTAAAGCCTGTTTTTTTTTTTTGCTAAAATGATTTGTCAACTAGATTGTTCTTATTCTGATTAGAAATTGAACATTAGAGCAGTCAATTCTGTGAGATTGTAAGCTTTATTTTTTTCTTTTTGCTGCTGTTAAATACGCAACAAATCACAAACATGTGTTATTCTGACGTTTGTTTCTCTAATTTTCTGTTACAATACACGTTCTAGGAGCAATAACTTTACAATTACAAGGTGTATACATTGTAAAAACCAACAGAATGAATCAAACTTTTCTGAAAAGCACAGTAATAATTTAAACCCTGCTGTTTTGATAGACAGGTTGTAAATATACCTTTTTCTCCACATCTCACGTCTCATTTTTTTTCTTTTCTGACAGTAACTTCACCAAACGTGGACCTGAGCAGAAATTGTTTCATCAACTGACGTTCAGGTGCCTCACAGGGACGTGAGTGAGTTCCACTTCAGGTTCTTTTGTGTATTTCATGTTTTGGGGGCTGGGGGATTGTGGGTAAAAAAAAGTGCAAGTTTCTGCAGATCTACAACAAGCTGAACAGAATGTGTACAGACGTGTACAACACTCGTAACACTTTATTAGCAATTGGACTGTTTTTTTTCCGACTTTCCTCATAACTGACCAACCCTGTATTACATCATTGTTCCAGTGTTTTCTGTTATTAATCATCTTTTTAAAAAAAAAACACCACAAACCAAAACTTTAAGAACCAAATGAGCGCTGCTTCATGTCAAACATTCACATTGTGAATATGAACATGGACAAAGTTCACGTCAGAGTCAAAAAAAAAACTCTCGTTCCGTCTGACCTGAAAACACAGGTTAGTGCAGAGGAGCAGAGACAGAAGTGTCCACGGTCCAACACTCCCTCTGTTCCTCCCTCACTGTCTCCTCCTCTTGTATCTGATGATGGGGTTGTTCGGTGTGTGGATCATGGTGGTGTAGTTGATGGTGGGGAAATAACCGTCCACCAGGTCAAAGTCGTACAAACGCAGCAACGTGGACCAGATGGTCTTGATCTGGACGTAGGCAAAGTTCTCTCCGATGCAGCGATGACGACCTGAGAAGTAGAAGATAAACACAAATCACTTTGATTTGTTTGATTAGAGCAATGGTCCCCAACCACTGGGCCGGGGACGATGACCCGTCCGTGGGTAAATTGATGCCGGGCCGCAGCAAAATAATGTTTTTCACTCTGGTAGGAGGAAAATTTCATGTTGTGTGCACTTAAAAAAAAATCCTTGTTGTCCCCATGCACGGTTAATTTGGGTAGGAAGATTTTATAGGTAGGAAAATATTTCAGAATGCTGGAAATTAAATTTTAATAAAGGGTTTTAACTGCCACAACTTAATGACCGGTCCATGAAATTATTACGAGACATTTAACCGGTCCATGGCGCAAGAATGGTTGGGGAACACTGGATTAGAGTTTTGACGACTTTCATAAAATTTTTTCCTACCTGCACCGAAGGGTATGTAGGCAAATTTTTCTCCTGCAGCTGGGTTGTCGTTCAGATAGCGATCAGGGTCGAACTCCATCCTCTCCATCCAGGTGTCCTGCAGCCGGTGGTTGACGGTCGGAGAAACGCAGACCTGGTGACCAACAGGGATGGTGTAACCTGCCGAGGTCTGAATAAAAAAAAAAAAAAAAAAAGTTTTAAGGGTTTGTAAATCATTTTTTTAACATTTTGAGATTTTTTTTTTCTGCTTGGACTGACCTGGACAGAGCGAGCCATCCTCATCATGGTCATGATGGGCGGACGCAAGCGCAGGGTCTCCTTCAGGCATCGATCCAACAAGCTCAGATCTTTAAGCTGGAAAAAAAAACAATTGTTTTTAATCAACTTTTAGTATTTTATTTTGAAAGAACACATCTTTGTCTGCTGTTGTATGTAAATTTTAATTTACTAACTGAAGTAGTATTGCTGCTTCTTCTTTTGGCTGTTCTCTCCAGCTTCTCTACCTTTCTGCATCCATCAATCTTTTTGTCTCCTACTTGGTAGCTCCATCTCTAGGATCATTCTTCTACCAGTGTATCC
>JAFBJS010002171.1:111613-138145 GCA_016785265.1 Paraplagusia blochii | reverse complement strand
TGGGGTCTGAAAAAAAAAAAAAAAAAAAAAAAAAGTTTTAGGGTTTGTAAATCATTTTTTTAACAGTTTGAGATTTTTTTTTCTGCTTGGACTGACCTGGACAGAGCGAGCCATCCTCATCATGGTCATGATGGGCGGACGCAAGCGCAGGGTCTCCTTCAGGCATCGATCCAACAAGCTCAGATCTTTAAGCTGGAAAAAAAAACAATTGTTTTTAATCAACTTTTAGTATTTTATTTTGAAAGAACACATCTTTGTCTGCTGATGTATGTAAATTTTAATTTACTAACTGAAGTAGTATTGCTGCTTCTTCTTTTGGCTGTTCTCTCCAGCTTCTCCAACTACCTCCAGCTTCTCTACCTTTCTGCATCCATCAATCTCTTTGTCTCCTACCTGGTAGCTCCATCTCTAGGATCATTCTTCTACTAATATAACCACTGTCCCTCCTCTGAACATGTCCAAACCATCTCAATCTGTCTTCTCTTGCTTTTTCTCCAAACCTTGATGTCTGTGTTGTCCCTCTAATCACCTCATTCCTGATCCTGTCCATCCTTGTCCAAAATCCTACACCAAATGTCCTTCCAAATGATGTATCAGACCTTGGGACAGATACGTCCCAATAGCACTTTAGTCATGTTGTTGTTTGTGTTGTTATTCTGCGGAACATTTACACGATGCAAAACCTCACCGTGTTTCCATTTTTCCATTTCTACCTGGTCAAAGTCCAGTGCGGGCAGATCTTCTCCGCACACGGCCTTCTGCTCAGCGTAGCATCGTTCCTGCAGAGTCCGATCTCTGGCCAGGAAGAAGCCCATCCAGGAGCTGGTGGTAGAGGAGGTGTGCTGACCGGCCAGGAGGAGACCGATCAACATCCCGGCGATCTCATCGTCCGTCAGTGGGCGTCCATCCCTGACGAGGACACAGTTCTTCATCAGTCAGTTCATTGGCCACATGCTAATGCTAACCGTTCATTAGCATCAGCATGTGTACGTTCCCTCCTGGAGGTTTCTTACTTATAGGTGGCGTCGACCAAGGTCTGCAGGATGTCGTCCACTTTGTCTCCGGAGCTCCTGCGTTTCTGAATCACCTTGTAGAAAATGTTCTTAATCTCCTGGTGAGCTTTGTCCCTTTTCCTGAAAACAAAATATTCCATTCATTCATCTTCAACCAGGTCACGGGGGCAGCAGTCTCCACCTGCGCCACCCAAGTCACACAGCACCAAACTGTGAGCCTTTCTGTGTGTGTGTTTTTTGCAGGGATACCTGAAGCTGGGCAGAGGCAGCCAGCCGGGCAGCAGCCAGGCAGCGTGGCTGAAGCCGCCGTCCAGGTCGGCGTAGAGTTGGGCCACCCGCTCGTCCAGCATGCTGCGGATCTCCATCCCGTGGAGGCAGCTGCTGGCGGTCAGGATGATCAGCTCAGCCAGGGCTTCAAACAGGTCTGATGGAAACAGAGGCTTTGGGTTAAGTTGAGGAAACTCAGCAGAAAGACTGGATCTTCTGACCAGAGTAGTGGTTCGTAGATCTTACTCCTCTCGCCGCTGTCTCCCCATCTCTCAAAGTACTCCACGGTCTCAGACTCAATGATTCTCACGTGTTCTCTGAAGCGTGCGATGTTCAGTCCCGTCTTCAGCATCTTCTTCTGCTCCAGAAAGATCTGGAAGGAATTGTTTTTTTTATTTTTATTTTTTTATTTATTTAATGCTACCCTTCTCTGTCGTTCCAGACGTTTCTTTGACTCACGGGGTTGGGAACATCGTAGGCCACGCCTCTGCCGAACACTGGAGTCGTCAGTTTGGAGTAAACGTCCTCAGCGTTCAGGTCTTCATTCTTGCTGTTAAACATGAGCGTGGCTGCTTCGCTGCCCAGGAGGTAGGTGAAGGTCTTACCCACCATGGTGAAGCTGAACACTGGTCCATACTGTCAGAGGGAAGGAGACGGGCAAGAACTTCATACAAGACTTCAACAAAAACAAAGACAAAATCAGGCTTCGGCAACCTAAGGCCCGGGGACCAGGTGCGGCCCATTTGGCCTTCCGATCCGGCCCACCCCATTCGGGGCAGCAGTGGTTAAAGACCCATACTTAGACTTGTCCTGAGGGTTTCAGGTTTGAATCCACCACCTGCCAAGTACCCACTCGCGGCTGCCCCTCGTTCACTCCGGTGATTTGTCTAATGCAGACCAGGGTTATCATCGTTAACGAAAACTAACGAAAAAACGAAAACGATCACTGAAAAAAACTCTTCGTTAACTGAAACTAACTAAAACGATCATTAAATTAAAAAAAAATTAACTAAAACGAAAATGTGTCCTAACAAAACTAACTGAAATTAGAAATAAACCACCCTTCGTTTTCTTCTTTGTTTGAACCTCGCTATAAACTAAAACGAAAACTACAACTAATTAAAACTAAACTAAAACTAAACATTTTGGACAAAACTAAAACTAACTAAGACTAAATTAGTGGCTTTTACGAATAACTATAACTAACTAAAACTAATGTGCTAAAAGGCAAAACTAACTAAAATGAAACTACGTACATTGAAAAATCCAAAACTATTATAACCCTGATGCTTACTACTTACTTACTTTCCTTCCTTTCCTTATTTATTTTTCCATTGTACTTTTAGCTTTTTCCCCCAATGCTTGTATTTTCCCCATTTAAGACCTAACACATGTGTCAAACTCAGGCCCTGGGGCTACATGTGGCCCACAGTGTAATTATATTTGGGCCGCAACATCATTTTAAACATGAACTACAGCTGAGCCCCCAGTATATAATACATATAGACTGGCAGGATTTGTAGTATTTGCAGTGTATGCGCTATAGTATAGTACTTTCTTCTTCTTTTACTTTTGCCTTGACCCCCCTGTGGTTGCCACAGCAAGTCAACAATTTCCATCTCCCCCTGTCCTCTGTGTCCTCAACTCTGACTCCAACTACCTCCATGTCCTCCCTCACTGCATCCATCAATCTCCTCTTTGTCTCCTACCTGGTAGCTCCATCTCTAGGATCATTCTTCTACCAACTTGTATCCACTGTCCCTCCCCTGAACATGTCCAAACCATCTCAATTAGTCTTCTCTAGCTTTTTCTCCGACGCTATGTTTTAGCACAAACATACTTATTAATGGTTTAATTTTCTTGCGAAAAAGGAAAAATTTGCAAAATATTTTTTTCATAAATCAGAAGTTTGGGCCCATGACTTCTACCCAGTTCATAATTTTGGCCCAATGTTGATTTATGTTTGACACCCCTGGCCTCCCTGTCAAATTTCAGGAACCAATTTGGCCCGCGCGCCAAAGGTTTGTCCACACCTGGTCTGACTCAGAATAATACGCATTTCTGCAGCTACAAAAACACTTTGCATTAGTACAACATTATGGGAGTAGATACGAACATAAAGGCATCACTGTACTTACTTTTTCATAAGCCTGCTCGAGAAAATCAATGGGACTTTTCCCAAATGCAATGGCATGACCCAGGAATGGGATGTTGGACGGAATGTAAGGAGGATATTTCTGGAAAAAAAAAATACAAAACAGATAATAAACGGCGTGAATGCAAAGTAAATCAACATGAGCCACATTCCCTGCTCCTTCCTTCCTCCGCTTCACTCACCAGGTTCGAGTCTGACGACTGTTTGAGCAGCAGTTTGGAGATGTATCCCAGAGTGAGGGTGATGACCGAGGCTGCCAGAACCACCGACGTTAGGTTGTCTGTGACGGCGTCTCCGAGCAGTTTGCTGCTCATGTGATACAAATGCATCGACATGTTGACAAGTGTATTCTCTCCGCCACCGACCAACCGGCAGCTCCGGACCAGCAGAGTGATTTAAGTCCCTCAAACTAACGTCTCTACCTGTCGACATTCGTCCTGCCCCCGCCTGACCAACAGAGGATTTCTATTGGCTGCACCGTCCGGACCCCAGCGTGTCTGTCAAGCAACGGCTTCTCTGATTGGCTAATGACACCTGGACCCATGTCTGCTTATTTGACGTCACAGCCGGTGGCAGAAGCGGCATCGATTAGATATTTTTAAGGTCGTTTTCACCAGTTTAAACGCGCTCGTTCTGGTATTTAATACTCAAAAGAAAAAAGATTACTCAGATTATACATTCCTCCAATATAGTCGATTAAAAAGTGGATACATTTAAAATGTTTTAGTTTCTTTACTTATACAAACAGTATGGGTAAAAATCAAGAAAACATAAATATCGATTTGTATTGTTTATTTGAACAGCAAAATTATTTGTAAATAAAAATATAGCGATAGTCCTGGCCAGCCATTGCCATGTTTGCTGAAAATACCAGAAAATAAATCAACTTAAAAAGTCTCACAATTTACCTTGAAAGAAAAGACAAATCTTTACATCAGTCAGTTTATTAAAACAAAATTAAATTATCAATGTATTTACATGCGATGAAAATATAGGACCTGTCAAATATACATGACTGTGCTGGAAGTGAGGTGCACCTTGGTTAGTAACCATCCAGTTGTTGTGGTTGACAGAGGAACAATGTGAACCCAGCTCTTTGGCAACTACTATTATGTCAATGGTCTTCAACCATAGACATATTTGTCCATTACAGGTTTATCATTCGCAGTTATCTGTCCACTCAGCTTCATCAAGAGCTTCACAATAAGTCCAGCCTGTGAAGAGACAGACAGGACATACAGTGAACATTAATGTACGATGATAAACCTTGGTAAACGTCTTTGACAGCCTGGACAGTTAGTTACCTGTTTGGTGTGGACAATGAAGTTCATTTTGTTGTCGCCACTGTGTATCTGGAAGTACTGGTCAGCGTGTCCAAGCTGCCACATGAAGGTGCTGTACTCTAAACTGATGAGAAGAACCTGGGAGAGAAAAGATTACATTCTTTAATTCAGTGTTTCCTAACCACTGGGCCGGGGACCGATACCGGTCCGTGGGTGAATTGGTGCCGGGTCGCAGAGAAATAATGTTTCCTTTTGGCGCCATCTGGCTATTACTTCCACTTGATCCATACCCATATCAACAAAAGAACTGACCAATAGAATGGCTAGGATTCCATCACCAATAATGCAACTATATTAGAAATATTTTCTTAGTGAAGACAACAATAAACTCAAAATGACACAGAGTCATTGATACAAGATTCTAACTTTTTATACCAGTCTGGTAGCAGAAAGTTATAGGCTGTGTACACTTGAGAAATCCCTGTTGTGTCCATGCACAGTTAATGCAGGTAGGAAGATTTTATAGGTAGGAAAATATTTCAGAACACCAGAATTTACTTTGATTATGGGGTATTTATCTGCCAAAACTTAACAACCGGTCCATGAAAAAAGTATCAGACATTTATCTGGTCCTTTGTGCAAAAAAAAGGTTGGAGAACACTTACTTAAATGTTCAGTCAACAATAAAATAGCCTCATTAATGTTCAACGATGGTAAATTATTTGCCTGAAGTGATTCATGTAAAGTTAAAAGAACCTTTGTCTCCATATTCATGAGATGCAGTCCCTTTGTGTTGACTCCGACGTAGACGCGGATGACCTTGTGGTTACTGGCACTGGCCTTGGTGAAGACCTGTCCTGTAAAGAAAGCTGCTCCGTAGGTGGGGATTTCCCAGCAGTTCTGCAGGAAGAGTCGCTGCAGGTGGTGCATCTCTTTGCTCACTCCTTCACTGGTGCTCAGGGCCTGTTGGATCAGGGAAGCAGATAAAAAAGCTTGAGTAAAAACAAGAATGTAAAGTGTTTTATAGTTTTATAGTTAAAAAAAAAGAAGAAATGACTGAACATACTTTATACTCATGGAGAATCCTGTTGGTCCAGTGGTAGGCTTTGCTTTTCACCTTTGATATTGGCACGATGGACTTCAGGTTCTCCTCACTGTTGGGAAAAGATGAGTTTTTGTTTGTGCTTTTAAACATTACAGCTCAGTATTTAAAGCTAAACCCGGACATTTTTTTTTTTACTTGAGGAATCCTTGTTTATGCTTCTTGCTTTCATAGCTGCCGTAGATGATTTGCAGGAGAAGGCTGGCCAAAGTGATGAGTTTACTGTCAGGAGCAGGGAAGAAGCCCTTCAGGAGGCAGTGTCGAGCTTCATCGAAGAGGATGAGGATGGCCAGAGGATCATCCACCTTTATGTAAGAAACATGTCAAATAGTAAGAACGTTGTGGGTTCAATGGGTGGTGTCTGTATGGACCCTAACTGACCTTTTTCTCCACTTCCAGAGGCAGCCGGACGTCTCTACGCAGGAAGAGCTGAGGGGTTTCCCTTTGAGGATCCAGCACCGTGAGGTCAGTCACAATTTCATTCCAGATCCGCAGGTGCTGCAGAGGCTTGTGGTAGGGCTTCAGCTGCAAGTCTGAAACACAATACACCCATGTGCAAGATGACACTTCCTTCCATTGTGTTGGGAAGGGTCTGGTTTGGGCGACCTAGGAAGCAGTGAGAGCTCACGCAGGTTCTCAGAGCAGATCCAGATGGTGAAGTACTGCTGGGTCTCCTGAGAAAGTCGCATGCCCTCCATGATCTGCTGTACCGTCGTGTTGTTGCCGTGCTTTAGCTCCACAGAGCGATATGAGCCGTCCATGCGGTAGATGCGCACCTTCTCATACTGTGGAATATACAAAGATACAGTATTAGTCGTACTATTATTATTATTATTTTTAGTCGTGATAGAAGAGAGTCAGGTTTACAGCCATGATGGATGGACTAGAGACACTAGGAATAGGTAAAAGTCAGAAGGTGGAGGTGGAGGAGTTAAAGATGAGCTGAGATTCTCTTCAGGAGAGACAAGGACGGACAGGATCAGGAATGAGGGGATTCTCAAATAGTGGGGGAGGCCCACCTGGGGGGCCGTGGTGAGATGCTGAGGGGGGCGCGTGTGACCCTGGGGATCATGCTTTTTTTCCGCCGTACTACAATAAAGTGTAATTGCACATCCACTCCAGTGGGTGGCAGTGGCACTCTCATTGCCCATTGTGCGCAGCGAGTTGAACTATAGCTCTTTCTTTTTGTTTTCTTTATGGTAACAAGGATATGATGTAATGCAGACGTGTAGCTGTAACTATTTTATAAACAAATGCTATTATTTCTTCCTGGGAGGAAAACAGAAAATAATTGAGAAACACTAGATAAGAGGGACAACACAGACAGGAAGGTTTGTTGAAAAAGCTAGAGAAGACAGATTGAGATGGTTTGGACATGTTCAGAGGAGGGACAGTGGATACAGTGGTGGAAGAATGATCCTAGAGATGGAGCAACCAGGTAGGAGACAAAAAGGAGATTCATAGATGCAGTGAGGGAGGACATGGAGATTGTTAAGGTTGAGGATACTCTCTCCCTCTCTGAAAGGAGAAGAAGAAGAAGAGGAGGACACTTCCTCGTGTGCAGTGGTGCGGATCACAATGACCAGAAGTTGCTTTCCTCCTTTAACTCACCGGTTTACTGTTGACCTGCTGCAGCAGCTTCACCGTCTCTTCCCACTCGTTCTGTTTGTTCTCTTCACACACTTGGAGAGGAGTTTTCTTCTGCTGGTCTTCTATATGCTGTGACAGGAAAACACAGTTGGCTGCTGAACTGAAGGTTATTAGGATATTTTTTGAACCACTTTAAATAAGGACACACAACAATAATAACATAATAATAAATTCCAATTCAAAGCAGGCTTGTGTTGTAATATTTTCTTTTTCTTTCAAGTCAACAATTTCCATCTCCCCCTGTCCTCTATATCCTCAACTCTAACTCCAACCACCTCCATGTCCTCCCTCACTGCATCTATGAATCTCCTCTTCGTCTCCTACCTGGTAGTTCACTGTCCCTTCACTGAATATGTCCAAACCATCTTAATCCAGCTTCTTAATCCTTTTCTCTTCCTGTCTGTGTTGCCCCCCCTAATCACCTCATTCCTTAAATAGCCTGACATATTAATAGTAGTACCAAGTAGTATTGAGTTTCTCACCCGATCGATCTCGGAGTGCTGCAGCAGGACTTGCACTATCTCTACATGGCCTCCTCTGGCTGCAAAGTGCAAAGGTGAGCTGAGCTGGCCGTTCAGCAGGTTAGGATTACAGTTTCCCTTCTCCAGGAGCAGCTTGGTTGCCTCCGCTTTGCCGTACCTTTGATGGACAGGAAAAAGAAATAATAATAATACATTTCATTTATAAGCACCTTTCAGATCACTCAAGGACATTTTACTGTGGAATAAATAAGAACACATAATTACAACAGGGCATAGAAACATGTGAAAATAAATGAAGAACAGAGGCAGAGAGGGTGGAGGTCAGAGGGAGTATGCAGTCTGGAACAGGTGTGTTTAAAGTTTAGATTTGAAAGTGAGGAGAGAGTCACAATTACAGAGGTCCAGAGATGTGGAGGGTTAACATGAGAGGTAGAGCTAGGTGTAATCCGTGAAGCAGAGGATGTGGTCAAGGAGGAGGAGGTATATGATAAAAAAGAAGGGGCCCCAGGACAGATCCCTGGGGCACACCCGGATAAATACGTGTATACAGCTCACTAATGACAATGCAAAAAACAACAGATAGCTGCAGACTTTGATGGGGAAGGAATCAAACCTACCAGCATGCATAGTGAATGGGAGCCCAGTGGTCACTGTCCAGCTGTTTGACTGAGCAGCCACTGTCCAAAAGCTTGGAAAGCAGCTCAGTGTCTCCTTCACAGGCACTGCGGTGTAGGGGGAAGTCATCCACCCACTGCCGTTCCCTGAATATAGAGACAAATGGAACAAATCCATTGGTTTTTAACAGAGCAGAAAATACTTTGAATCCTCATATTAGAGTCTATTTTACAAACTAACACTTTCATGACAAATGCATAATGTAATGGAAAAGTTTTAGTGGTGGAGCCTTGTTCATAAATTTCAATTAAGGTAAAGTTGAAAGCAAATGTCAGTATCTTGATCAATGATAAAGGAAAAACTACTCACTTGTCTTCTGTCACACAGTTGGGACCAGGTTGCCATTTTTCCCTCTTGGGTATCTGGATCTTGGAGTAGTCTGGAGCTCCCAACCCAAAGTATGGGTTGATGATGACTTTGTCCACCTGTGCATAAAAACAACCAAAAGCTGGAAATCACATTTTCTATTTCCGAAACCAAAAATCCCAGATAATTTTAAAGTAATGTTTTTCTAGACTGAGAGTCTCACCCTGTTGGTGTACTGCAGGTCAGAACCATACAGAGGGTTGAGGATGCACATGTCTGCCTTCTCCAGGGACATCATCTTGCTTTTAATCTCCAGGGCAGTGTAGCCCATATGCAGACCCTCATCACTGAGTTTCCCCTCACTGCTGTAAGCTGGATTACTGACATTGGTCTTCACCCGCTCTACGGGTGCTGGCCTGAACAGAGCAGGGATGGCGTGAGGTATGGAGTGCTGTTCTGCTAACCATCTGTAGAGAAGACGAAAGGAAAGGTGAAGTCAGGGTGGTGCAGAGAAGAAAAATTAAAAAATCTCCTTCACGTTTTTCAGAAAGCTTCTTACTTGTCTAAGGAGAGGAGCATCTTGGAGGTGGAGGAGCAGAAGTGAGTGCTTGTTTCACTGCACACTCGCATGATGTCATGGAAACAGTAGAAGCTGGGGCTCCCAGCGCTGTACACGGGTTTGCTGTTATCTGTTCAGACGTTATCAAAAGAGCATATAGCTGAAACCAACTGCCCCCTAGTGTTTATATTAAGAAAATATTTTTTTAAGATATTTAAATTATTTTCTTACTAGTTAGTTACAGAAAGTCCTTAAGATCCATAATATTTTAACAAAAACATACGGTCTCACCTCACATTTTTGGTGACAGAGGGCCTATTTTTTTTTTAAAAAGGTTACATTTTAGAGCCCTTAATATGGATTTTCATTGATGGCACTGAATACAGCTTTTTTAAACACCTCAACTGTGCTTTAAACTGTAGCAATTTTTTATAGAAATCTGGCATAATCTTTATGATGTTATTTCAATGTAAGGTACTTCATATTAATCTGCTTTATTTTGTTGTCTTTTTTTGGAAATGTCCATGCACACATAGCAATATTACATACAGATTTTCTCAGATTATTAGATTTATATGAATTTGATTTTTATCAAATTATTTTACTGTAAACTTAACACTACATCATAATAGAAGACTGTAGTATTTGATTGTGTTATTATTATTCTAATTATCTTTAAATTTTCTTTTTGTGTGACTTACCTTTAACACTGACTGGTACAACAAAAAGTGAGACGTCTTTCCCTTCATTGTCCCCATCAAGTGGAAATTTCTTCATGTGAACGACACGCTTTCCTGCAAAACAACAAATCAACACTCAGCACAGTTTTTTTTAACTCACTCACTCAGACTGAAGTTTTTCTGAAACTCACCTATGAAGCTTTGATTATTAGATATTGGTCGAATTTTTTCATCGACATAATCCAATATGGATTTAGATTTGTCTCCTCCTGCTTGGATCTTTGTGGCCAGAAGGACTTTCTTCTTTTTCTTCTCCTTCCCTTCCAAAGGCACTTCAATCAACAAGATCTTTACAGCAACCATGGAGAAGATTTGTCACCACACAGACAAACAATACCTGTTGTTTCTATTGTTACTTTTTAGACAGTTTACCTCATAGGCCTTGGCTCTATACTCCTTGGAGCTCAGGCTGACTTGACTCTTTGGACGAATGACTGCAATAAATACATCTTCAAGGCAATCCTCGTTGCCCATCGTACAAAACTGTCTCAGTCCTTGTTCTGACTGAACATCCTAAGATAAGTCCAGAGGCTGTGCAGAGACGTGCCTTTTAACGAGAATAAGGAGAAAGTGAAAAAATAATATTTTAACAGGATTTTTTCAAAAATAAAATGTCCTAATAACATCTAGAGTTTTTTTTAGTTTGTTTTCACATGTGAATAAAAGGTAAGGCACAAAATGGGTGTGTGTTATTTCAGCTAAGAGACATTGATAAACGGTTAGTTTTTGGATTTAATAAAATACATGCTTTACTTCAATTTCTGGTAGATTAATAACTCAATAAAATAACAAATAAATAGGAAATCTTTATTTTGAATGTTTTTTCTGCTTTTGAAACAAAATATGAATAATAATGAATAAATTAGTCTATATAAAATCATCGATTGGAACAATTTTGATAGTTAAATCAAATGTAAAAATAGCTGTGTGGTAAATTTACTGTCTAAAACACCTAAACCACAAGTCAATACTGTGTTTTTATTGCCAACAATTTTAACACTAACATTAATAAACAATGTAACGCGTTCTGTATCGGTGCTCAAGTATATTTGAATATTGTGAAAAATGTTTATACGTGTGAGAATCATGACGCTAATATCCAATAATTTAGATAAACTAATGCGAAGTACAAAATAAAGAAATAAAAATAAACCTACTAGAAACCGACTTGTTGAATCCGGAGGAAGAACACGCCCCGGAAACCCGACTCAGTCGTCGTAAAACTGTCAAACTATTATATTATAAATATAAAACCTTTCCTTAAGTTCAAGACGGCTTCGTAGTTTAATTCAATAACTCATAGGTTTCCAAAATTTGACTTATAGGTGTAAATGACCCGCTGCAGTTGGAATGCTTCTAACCGTCTCCATCACTGCGCTTCCGTTTACACTTACCGAAAGCGACGTGACGTATCTTTAAAAAGCATTCCAATAAACGTTTTTTGAAGTAAAGTCAACGGCCCTGTACCGGACTGCGCTCCGGGGACACTTCCAGAGTAGATCCGTGAGTGATGATGCGGCGACGGGCCTTTATTTTAGGGCAGGGCTTCTTGGACAGGCTAAGGAGTCGCATTACGTTTTGGGACAGTGACTGGAGTGGGAAACAGAGCCCCCTCTTGGCTAGGATGTCTAACTACAGTTTTAGCGGCAATGTCTTTTAATTTTATACTCGACAAAGTTCAGTCTAGACCCGCGGCACCAGAGCCGCATGCCGCTCTTTAGTACAACCTTAGTGACTCACTGGAGATTTTTCAAATACGTGTAACAATAGAAAAAAAAAACCGAAAGGGCATCAAAATAATGTTGTCTTATTTTTTCAAAGGTTATACATAGAGATGCTTTTTTATTCAATCGACCGCCGATCTGAAACACAGTTTCTTTCAAACCAGAAATCGGTATCGGCCAAGAATTTTGCAATCGTTGCATCTCTAGTTTTACACTATTTGTTTTTTAAATACACAATATTTCCATCAAAAATGTTATACTAACTCTGTTTATTTTACTCATTTAATAAATATCCATATTAATACATTTAAGTTTATTTTATTTTAATAATTGCAGGCTGCGGGTTATTGCACTCTGTGGCCCAGAGAAGTTGTATTATTGAAGTTCGAAGAGGACCTCGTTTAATTTCCATACTAACTTCCTGAAATGACAGGAAGCCTTTAATGCCAATCCCAACACTCAAAATAAAATGTGAGTGCCTGACACAACACCAAAAATCTGTATATCTATTGTTTGTATTTCTATAATTTAGTTGAGGCAACAAAACACAAAACATTAATATTGTAATGGAAGTTAAACTTTAAGCACCAAATATTGTACAGCGGTGTATCAATCATTCATATTAGTGGGTAACATTGTGGGTTGCCGACCTGTTCAGGCCAGTCATTAGGCAAAGATAATACAAACCACTGTCTCATAACGTGGTTAGCACTATGTGGCCCAGTCAGCTGCAAAAAAAGACAAGATTTCTTTGTTTTCTACAGGTTATCCCTACGTGCATTTGAATTTTTGAGGGGTTTTTCTTAAAAAAACATTTACCATCTTGTTTTTTATGTTTAAAACATAAAACAAGAACATTAATAAACTGTTAATAGTTTTAATATCAAAAGAGATACACAAAGTGTACAATTTGGATTCAGAGTAAAAAAATCTGCATGTTTTTGTCTGTCAAAACAGTAATAACTTTGGGACACAGAAAACATGCAGTTAGTCTATCTATTTAACAAAATACAAAACTACAAAAAAACAAAACATTTTGTTACATATTTACTTATGTATATATTCGTGCTATATATTTGATCCCATGTCAGTCCTGTCCACACTCATGTTTTCTTGTATTTGCATTGCAGAAGCATCACCAGCATCTCCCGCTGGATTTTCTCCACTCTCTCAGCCCACGTCTCTCTCACTTCTTCTTCATCGTCCTCTGTGGCAACTGTGAAGGCCATGAGTGCCATGAGTCCCATGTGAAAGAGGTGAGCAATATGTGAACAGCGATGTTCCATGATCTCCAGGTCACCGTCACAGCTGTCCAGGTAAACCTTGAGTAGAGGTTTCCCAAAGACCGTCTTTATCCCCATCACGCCTCGGTAGAAGACATCCAGGCTTTCATCCATCAACTCCTTTTTATATAATTTCACAAAGACAGCTATGTAGCTTTCGGTTTTCTCTGGTCTTTTTTTCACTTTGGCCACCATGTCGTTGAAGGCAGTGTATTGATGCCTTATGTACTGCTCATAAATGGCGTACATTTCGTTCACTGCATCAATTTGGATGTTCTTTAAGCACATGTTGTTTTTTTGTGAGATGCTCTCCAGCTTTGTATTCACAGCCTGAAAGTGTTGGTCCATAGGGTGGCCCATGTCCTTGAGCAGGCCTTTGCGAGCTACACCCACCAGAGAGGAGACGATGCCGAAAAGGGGGTTGATGGAGGAGGCAAACGAGGACACCTTCTCCACATAGAGCAGCACCTCGACTATGGTTGATTTGACGCTGTCTCCATCAGCCATCGTTGAGTTGTAAACAAAGTAAACTGAAGAAAAAGGTAGATTTTAACACATGCACAGGAAAACCAAACAGATAAAATACATTTTTATCCCTTAGTGAGAACGTTTTATTATTTGGAATCCCCTAAAAGTTGAACCCCGCATGAAAATGAATAAAAATATTTAACTTATATATTTGTACATTTCTTTTTACCTGTTCAGGTTTAAATGTGGAAGTAAAACATGGAGAATGCTAGATATGGAGCTAAGACAGAGGGCAAAAAGGAAAATTTATGGATGCAGTTAGGGAGGACGTGCAGGTAGTTGGATTCGGAACAGAAGATGGAGAGAACATGGGGAAGGTGGAAATTGTTAATCTGCTGTGGAAAAAGAGTCCAGATTAAATCATGGAAGAAGAAGAACAGACAATTAAAAATCACAGCTTACCCCAAAAATATTACACATTAAAATGTATCTATGCCTTCCGTGCACTTACCGTTTTAGAAGAGGTCTTTAAGCAGAACTATATAACGTATAAAATCCTTTTTTACTTTCCTTTTGTAAAACCAAATCTGATGAGTCTTTGTCAAAGTAGTGACGGTCTCACTGCAGTTCTGCAGAAGTCATATACCATGAGCGGTGGGAATGTCTTTCCCTGTAGCACAAGAAAGACTGGAAATAGTTGTTTTTCAATCGTTGAATCCATGTGAAACATTTGACATAGTTTCAAGCACCAACAATACCTGATGCAAAAACAATGGGTGTGCGTTGAAAATTGCTATCGAGCTACATTTTTATTTCTAATTTCTTAGCGTTTATACTGAAACCACTATTGAAGGTTGGAAGTGAAAACATTTTTCTTTTGTGGAACACTGCATCCCTGCTTCTGCCGCCTGTGATACTGATACCAACAACTCTTACAGGTTGCAGCAGTCTCCACAACTGCCATCCAAATCACACTACACCGTACCATACCTACCCATATATGACTATAGGTATTTATTAATATTTATTACCTTGAGTTAAACATTTGTCTAACAACTCGTTTAGAACTGGAATTGTGTCACTACAGTGGAGTCTGGTCATGAAAACAATTCCGAAGAGATTTGTCTGAAGACTAACCTCAACCTGATCTCATCAATAAGGTCTTCTGGTCTCTACACTAACTTCCTATGGAGTTCTCTGAGGTTCTCTGTCAACTTCTAGTAGATCTAGTCCAGTGTCCCCCCAACCTTATTTGCGCCACAGAGCGATTAAATATCTGGTACCTTTACCACAGACCGGGCGTTAAGTTGTGGCAGATAAATACCCCTTAATAAAATAATTTCCGGTTTTCTAAAATATTTTCCTACCTTTAAAATCTTCCTACCTGAACTAACTGTGCATGCACACAACAGGGCTTTCTCAAGTGTACACACTTAGTGTCTTGAATCATTGTGTCAATTTGAGTTTATTGTTGTTGTCTTCACTGAGAAAATATTTCCTTATCAAATATAGTTGTTTATTATTAATGATAGAATCCTAGCCATTCTATTGGTCAGTTCTGGTGTTGATATGAGTATGGATCAAGTGGAAGTAATAGCCAGATGGAGCCAAAAGGAAACATTATTTCTCTGCGGCCCAGCACCAATTCACCCACGGACGATACCGGTCCCCGACCCAGTGGTTGGGGATCACTGATCTATAAGACTTGGTGTGGTATTGCAGCAGTGCTTTTTCTAAACATAGAAATGACTTACTCAAAAGTCATACTCAGCAACATTCTTGAACATTCTTCTTCTATAGTCAGTACCCTGATCATGTTTCATTACCACAATCAAGACAGGGATATGCTGAGAAATTCATCATTATGTTATTTAAGACGAGCAATTTGACACGGGAACTTGTGTTCAATTTTTTCATTTAATATTGATAGAGATTCACACCAAGTGTACAATTTTGTATTAAAGAAAAAGAACAGCATGTATTTGTCTGTCAGCAACTAAAACAGCAATATCTTTGGTACACAAAAATCATGCGGTTAGTCTTTCTATTCAGCTACAAGAATACTAAAAAAAAATCTGTTGATAAAAAGAGGACAAAACATTTTGTTACATATTTACTTATGTATATGTTTACACTATGTTTTTGATCCTATGTCAGTCCAGTCCACACTCATGTTTTCTTGTCTTTGCATTGCTGAAGCACCTCCAGCATCTTCTGCTGGATTTTCTTCACTCTCTCAGCCCACTTCTCTCTCACTTCTTCTTCATCGTCCTCTGTGACAACTGTGTAGGCCATGAGTGCCATGAGTCCAATGTGAAACAGGTGAGCAATATGTGAACAGCGATGTTCCATGATCTCCAGGTCACCATCACAGCTGTCCAGGTAAACCTTGAGTAGAGGTTTCCCAAAGACTGTCTGTATCCCCATCACGCCTCGGTAGTAGACATCCAGGCTCGAGTCGCTCCTGTCCTTTTCGTATATTTTCTCAAATTCAGCCATGTAGCGCTCAGCTTTCTCTGGATCTTTTTTCACTTTGGCCACCATGTCGTTGAAGGCAGCGTATTGATGCCTTATGTACTGCTCATACATGTCGTATATTTCGTTCACTTCATCAATTTGGATTTTCCTTAAGCACATTCTAGTCTTTTGTGAGATGCTCTCCAGCTTTGTATTGACGGCCTGGAAGTGCTGGTCCATAGGGTGGCTCTCGTCCTTGAGCAGGCCTTTGCGAGCTACACCCACCAGAGAGGAGACGATGCCGAAAAGGGGGTCGATGGAGGACGCAAACGAGGACACCTTCTCCACATAGAGCAGCAGCTCTGCCGCGGTGGACCTGATCCTTTCTGCATCAGCCATCGCACCTGCTTTTTTCTTCTGCTATGTAAGTTCCAAACAAAGAAAACCTAAGAAAAAGAAAGTGGTCAATTTTATTTTACGTGTACAGTAAAACCAAACATATACAACAAATAGTTTTATAGTTTTGTTTTTTAGAATCCCCTGAAAATACATCGCATGAATTCTGTTTATTGTTCATACAAATGTTTAACCTTTCTTGGTTTAAATGTGGAAGCAAAAACATATATTTAAGATTTGTCCATATAGAGTAAATGCAGGGGCTGAATCTTATGACAGACATGTCTGCACCAGTAGGTAATTTCAGCCTGCAAGTAGAGGATTATCAGATGGTCTACGCTAGGTCCTAATGCAACAAAATTGCCTGCTCCTTCTCCCTTAATCACATCCATAGTCAACATTGTGGTTGGACACAGGGTCTGTGTACGTTCTCAGTCATCCTGGTAATTTTGTCCAAAAAATAGTAACTTCGAGGGCAACTGGACCCTGTAGGTCTCTTGAAGACATTTCACCTATCATCCAAGAGGCGTCCTAACAGCACACAATGAAATTTAACCTCTGCATTAAACCTATCAGTGAACAGTAAGAAGAGGGCAGCTTTGTGGGCACCCAGGGAGCAGTGTGTGGCGACTATGCTATGCTCAGTGCACCACAGCGGTAACTTGTAAGTTTGTGGAGTCAAACCCTGAAACCATCCAGACAAGTCCCAGTCTGCTCTCTTAGCCACTAGGCCACCACTGACCACCAATACGCCTCTTTAGTGGGAATATATTTGTATATACATATAAAAAAAAAACATATATAATTTCTTGCACAAGATGTCGAACCACTTCAAGAAACCTACTCATTCCAGTTCCCTTCCAAGTAAGTGTCTTTAAACAATGATGTAATCCAACCTGAAATTCAGGACTGGGAGCAGTGGACACCTCTTCCTGGTTTTCAGGTTGGACTGAAACTGAAAGCAGGATTCTTACAACTGGACCAACCATTACATTGAATGAACCTCTTAAAACTACGAAGTAATTAGAACAGTATGGTTGGGTCATCCCAGGTAGGAGACGTAGAGGAAGTTCCAAAGGGATTGATGGATGCAGTGAGAGAGGACATGGAGGTAGTTGGAGTTAGAGTAAAGGATACAGAGGACTCGCTATGGCAACCCCTTGAAAAAAGGGAGAAACCAAAGGAGACGAAGTGGACAGATGGGTAATCCCATAGCAGCTGCTGCATTTAGTCCACATATAACAGCTGCTGACAAATGGACTACATGAATACATTACAACTAGAGAGCGTGACTAAGGTGTCTTCTTCACACCAATGTTTGTAGCAACATGGCCCACAATTAAGAAATCCTTTATTTGTCCCACAGTGGGGAAATTGCATAATAATAATGAGGGGCACAAAATGACAAAAACAGGAATATTATCTATTTTCCTAATGGGGTCCATGTTAATTTTACAGACTTCTATTCTTTCTTCCCTCCATATCCAACTATAATAAATGGTTGTCATAGCTGTGGTATTAATCATCCCTGTCGCCACTGTTCTTCTGTAGAAGGAAAAAAACAGCAACAGTGGGTGTGTCTTTGTTGGTAGGAACACAAAAAATACTTAAACTAGTCGCTTTATAACATTTCGTACAACTTTAACTAGATGTCTACCACCTTTAAATAGCTCTATGTCTGTGCTGTTGATATTGTTTCCATTTTCTTTGTGCCATTTCTGGATTTTTTCCGCACAACATGAATCATTAACATTCCAACCTCCACACCCTTCATCACAATGAACAACGTTATGGTTTTCTGTCAGAACAGAGCAGATACAGAGAAGAAATTGTGGCGTTTTCTACTCACCGGGCACCGAAATGTTAATTTCCCTACGACTACAACAGTCGCCCTTCGTTCATTGCTATCATTTCCTTCTTTGCGGTCACAAACGGTACCGCCTCTTCAAGCCAAATAAGGGAGTAGACGCCAGGAAGTGACTCATTGGAGGACTGCTCTGATTGGTCGAGACCAATTCTGCCTGCGCAGTCACGTTTACAGAGAAATAGGAAACTCGCCCTGACCAGAATAATGTCTGATATACTTTGTCTATTCTAATCAATGTAAAATTTGTATTATATACTACGGTGGCCCTGAGGTGCAAAACACTTTTACAAATGCAAAAACAAAATTACATTTCAAAAAACAAATTTACATTTAAGAAAACAAAAATACATTTCAGAAAACAAATTTACAAAACCGGAAACAAAATTACATTTATGAAAACAAATCTACATAAAAAAAACACATTTACAAACGCTGAAACAAAAATAAATGTAAATTTGTTTCCAGTTTTGTTAATTTGTTTTCATAAATGTATTTTTGTTTCAGCATTTGTAAATTTGTTTTTTTAAATGTAAATTTGTTTTCATAAATGTATTTTTGTTTCAGTGTTTGTAAATTTGTTTGTTTGAACGTAAATTTGTTTTCTGAAATGTAAATTTGTTTTCTGAAATGTAATTTTGTTTCCGATTTTGTAAATTTATTTTCTGAAATGTATTTGTGTTTTCTTAAATGTAAATTTGTTTTCTGAAATGTAATTTTGTTTTTGTATTTGTTAAAGTGTTTTGCACCTCATGGCCACTGTAGTAAATGATCTGTGAAGGAAAAGGCTTACAAAACAAAGGTACAACATGGTCAGAAAGATTTGGAGAATAAGCTAGAGAAGACAGATTTACATGGTTTGGACATGTTCAGAGGAGGGACAGTGGATACATTGGTAGAAGAAGGATCCTAGCGATGGAGCTGCCAGGTAGGAGACAAAGAAGAGATTGGGGGAGTGAGGGAGGACATGGAGGTAGTTGGAGTTAGAGTAAAAGATACAGAGGACAGGGGGAGATGAAAATTGTTGACTTGCTGTGGAGATGCCTAAATAAGGGACAAGAAAGGAGAAGACAGTTTTACAGTGTGGATGTAAAAGCAATGAGTCTGTGTTGAAAAATGTTACCAGGCGACATGTTATTTCTTGATGTTTATACTAAAACCACTCTTGAATTTGGGAAGGTAAAAGATTTTCTTATTGTGGGGGTGAAAGGATCACTGCATTCTTAGGCCTTCATCAATTATTCACTCCTTCATTCATCTTCATCCTCATATCCATTACCAGGTCACGGGGGCAGGGCCGCACTGCTCCAAACTGTGAGTCTTCCTATATGAATGATGGGTCAACTGGAATTATCTGGCAACCTGGCTGCTGGTGGATTCAAACCTGAAACTGTGTGGATCCAAGTCCACTTCCATAACCCCTGGGCCGCCGCCTTTATCACATTCAAATATATATTCAAAATCAATGTAAATGCAATTGTGGGCATTTAAACACCAGGTTATACAAACTGTATTGTCCTCTAGACAAGTGGTTCTCAACTGGTCTCACTCTGGGATCCACATTTTCTTGTGGTCATTAAGTCGTGGCCCACTCTCATAGAACTCAAACCAAGCAAATTGATTTTTTTTTTTAATCTCTTCTTTAAACACACTTATTTTATCCAGAAGAGTGGGCCTTTCAAAATAAGAGATTTTATAAAATAACACTCATGCTCATCAGCTGATTCACATTATTTTGATTTTTGACCAGCTCTTCGTGACCCATTCAGAACGGGTCCGCGATCCACTTTTGGGTTGGGACCCACTATTTGAGAAGCACTGCTCTAGGCTTTCTCAAGACAAGATGCACCACAATTAGTGTTGAAATTCATTTTTAATCCTTTAAAACAGGCCATGTCCAAAGTGTTCAAGATATGGCCAGTGTGAATGCTGGTTTTTGTTCCAATCAACCAAGAGCACACAGTCTGACCAATCAGCTGTCGGATGACTGAGATCAGTTGATTAAACCTGTCAACTCAGGTGTGCTTCACAATAGACCTTTGTGGAACAGTTTGGACATACCTGCTTTTGCATGTTTCAATTGACATTGGAAATTAATGTGGAGCTAAAAAATACTCCTACACAGCCTGGGTATAAATTCACCATTTACAGCTAACCAAATATAATTTATCAAGACAAGGACAGGCCTGAGAAACTATCCCTGAACTCTGCATACCTGGGGTGAGTTAATAAGCCAAGATCTTTTATTAATTCAGTTTTTTATCCGTTTCATTCCCTTTTTCATTCATCTTAACGTCCTCATAAAACTTGTTGTTACTTCTGCATTTCATGATATTGACTCATTTCCCCAAGTTACGGTTGGATTTTAGAATGTGTTAAAATGAAAACAACACAAAACATACATCAATGGAAACTTTATCAGCAACACGTCTCATCTGGGCCGATAAAAACTCTGTGTGAAATTGCACAGCTGTAGTTTACACATCGGGGGCCACTGCTGTGAGATTCACCGTCCGAGCCATGGAAAATATTTAACCTTTCTCCTGCTTCTCTCCTCTTTTTGGACGACGCCATTCTGTGACCTCAGCACATGTGTGACGGTGTCATATATAGGGAGCATGAACGGATGAGTACCAAAACACCCCTCTGCCTGCACCCCAGCGAGCTGACAGAGAGCTGCGCTCCTCTATGGTCATCACCACAATAACAACCCCAGCGGACTCACTGACTCTGCCATTCCCTATACTGACACCGGGGTCAGTCTGGTGAACACGGACACGGTTCAGGTATGAAACGGGGATGAAGTTAAAAAATCTATTTGAAGTTAAACTTTTTTTTTTTCTTTACTGGGGGAATATTTGACCAGGATTCTTTGACCCCTCAGTTCATTGTTGGAATAATTGCCTATTTTCTTTCTTTACCAATGGACAAGCTGGAATATTCTTCTTTTTATTTCTGTCTCTGCTCATCTTCTTCTCACTTGTTGTCTTTAGGGCAGAGTAAAAACAGCAGGAGTGACAGTCGAGGACGAGCACTGAAAATACAGGAAATGTTTACTCACCTGTTGGTGCTGCTGGGGTCAGTGTAACAGATGATAATATAACAGTACGCAAATATTTCATATTTCTGTTATGTGATTATTAAGGGCGTTGTTTCGCATTATGTCAAATAGTGCCTGGTTCAGTTACGGAGAAACTTTATCAATTGTTGATGAATCCTCATTTTTTTTTTAAGGTTTGATTGTAGATATAATTATTTTACTTATTGTCAATCATGTTTTACGGCAATGGCATTTAATCAGATTTATTTATTATGGCTCTTTTCTGCTTTTTTTTTTAATTTAAACAATTGTTTTTGTCTTGCTTGACTTTATTGCTTCGGAATGTCAGATTACCTTTCTTACATTTTTGACTTTGCCAATATTGTCCAAACACTCAGTTTTCTGATACCGATATTGATCAATACCAACATGTACTGCCATTTGCCTCTAAAACTGAGGTAAACATTTTAGAATCCTATGTGGGATTCAGGTACATTTTGCAAAATCCAATCATTGTGTTATAGGATTTTCATTATTAGAAAAAAAAAAAAACATTTAAATCTCCCTGATGCTAACTAATTGAATCACCGCATTACATTTCAGAGTGGTTGGCTTAAGTTGGGGTGCCATCCAGAGACCCGATTATGACGACACACCAAACCCCGAGTCCCTCTACCCGTCCTGGATGGCCAGTATCCCTGATGGCCAGCTGCTGTCTGAGGTCACTATGCCTGGCACCCACAACGCAATGGCCTTGTACGGTGGTGTGTACGCCGAATGTCAGACCTGGAGTCTGCAGCTCCAGTTAAAAGCAGGCGTTCGCTTTCTGGATGTGCGTGTCCGCCACGTCAACGGGAACTTGACCATCCATCATGGGGTTTCGTACCAGAGGGCACACTTTGGCCATGTTCTGGAAGGCGTAGCTAACTTCCTGAAAGAGTATCCCAGTGAGACTGTGCTGATGAGAGTTAAAGAAGAGTTCAGCGAGACCTATAACATCTACGGTGCTGTGGTCGACTACATCCACCGTTACGCTCACTGGGATCTGCTGTGGCACAGCCGGATGGTGCCAACCATGGGCGAGGCCCGAGGAAAACTCATCATCATGCAGGACTTTCCTGGGCCAGATTTGGGAATGCGCTACAATTCCATGGACATTGCAGACCACTGGAAGGTGAGTCAAGTTTCAGTGTTATATAATTAAATGAATCTAGAAAGAAATGTTGGAAATACACACACACACACACAGAAAGGCTCACAGTATGGTGCAGTGTGATTTGGGTTCCAGTCGTGGAGACTGCTAGCCCTGCAACCGTGTATCGGTTAAGAAAAGATGAAGACGAAATAATGTTAGACATTAATGTCATCAGCAATAAAATCACCCGGTCTTATGTAGAGCGGGTAAGAAATTCCATAAAAACACTGGAACTATATTACAATTACATGAAGGCCTCTAACAAATTTGTTCTCTCTAGGTTCCCACAATGGCACACGCAGAGGAGAAGTGGCAGAGTGTTTATAAACACCTGGAGGCTGCACCTACAGGAAACATGGAGCAGATCTTCCTCACCTATAGCAGTGGGGCAGGGGTGTTTGCCTACCCCCGACTCGTGGCTCTGCGCATCAACTTGCAGCTTTACAACTACCTGAGAGCCAAGACGGACCGGAACCAGCGCCTTGGAATCATATGCATGGACTTCCCTGGTGCTCCCATGATTCAAATGATTATTGACTTCCAGCTGAGAGAAGTCAAGAAGAGAGTTCCTCTTCTGCTGAACAGAAGAAGATGGGAAGACATTTTTGATGTTAAGAAATAGGCTAATTTCATTACAATAACCAAGGATATTAAGAACAATAAAAGCAGAAGTGGCAACAACAACAGAATCTGTACATTATTTTAATAATTATAATCATACTGTAGTTTGATGTTGTAGCTAATAATTTGTACATTCGCCTGACAAGCAAGTCAGTGAAATACACTTCTGCTAGGCAGCAGATGTCTTCAAGAACTAAAAAAAGTGGAGCAAAGTTGAAGGTGATATTTAAATACAATAAGGCAACAATGACAAAATGTATTTTTATTGTCATATGAAATGTCCAAAGGAAGAATTAGATCGTCTAGTGCGTCTATTGTATAAATATTTAAAGGCAAAGATTTTACCCATCAAATTCAGAAGAGAGAATCAGGAAACAGTTACCGATTTTTATCATCATTTCCTCAGTCAGTGTCAGTGAATCTTGCAAAACTGCTGGTGAAACACTTGGTTTTTACATTGTGTCTCCACTTCCTGTCAAGTGTCAACTTTGGTAACGAACGTCGACCTGCATATCTGAGCGGCGACACTTCATTAAGTGACCACAGTGAGAAAACGAAAGAAAGAAAAGTCTCCAATCGGCTCCAAAGGTACAGCCAAATGCTGCTGCTGCTTGTCTTCTCCATGTTTAATGGCTTCTGTTCCTGTTTCTCTTCAGGTGACATGGAACCACATTCAGAAGAGCAATCTGGACACCAAGGTGCTCTGCCGATTACAGCAACAGGTTGGAACATGGACAAACTACATTTGACATTTTCATTCAGCCTAAAATCCTTTTTCCCATATAGCAGGACTTTTGCATGTCCTATATATAACTTCACACAAATGCTCCTTCTATCTGCTCCTGTCTCAGTCTCCTGACAAATCTAAGGACCCATTGTGGACCTAACTAACAGTCATTCCTTCTCCTTTTCATAGCAGTCATAGCCGGTGTCATGTGGTGGGTTGTTATGCTTTCTGCCATTGCATTAGGTCAGTACCCTTTCTTTTTAATGATGTCTGCAGCTTTTATGGTCAGAATATGAGTTTGTCTCCTTGTTATTCGCCTCAGGGGCCACACATCTTAACCTCTGTCCCGTGCAGCACTACATCCCCATCTTCCTCATAGTGTTTGGAGCCTCCAACCTCCTCTCTCTTTTTCTGACCTACACCAAAAACACCTGGAAAGATGGTGTTGTGACCATCGTCATGTCAATAATTACAACTCTGCTGCACCTCTTTGGGTTTTGCTGGTTCATCACAGGTGAGAGTTAGATTTGTTGGGACATTTTTTGTTTTAATGGGTTCAATGCACTAAGTAGGACAGGCGGGAGCAAAGTAAGGCTCAGGGCCTGTATGTGGCCCGTTGAACTATTTATTGCAGCCCGCCAACCTTGTCCAAATTAGATCATTTATATGTATTATCATTATACATGCTTTTTATCTGCAATGCCTACGGTTCCTCAGTAGATGACGTCGTAAAGGCTATTAGAAATTTAGCATTTTAGGTTTTACACATGACTTTTACATGTCAAATTCTGGGACTGATGTAGGATGCAGGATATCAAAGTTGTTGAGCACATCCAAATGTGTCATCTTCTAGACTGAGAGTAGAGAACAGACAGTACATATAAATACATACTTAAAGAAAACCTGAACTAAAATGTACTGTGTGCACCCTGTAGGCAACATCTGGGTCTACTCTGTTTACCCTCCCAGCTACACACAAGGAGAAGCTGGATACTGTGACAAGACAACCTTCATGTTTGCCTTTGTTATCATCACCGTGGCCTGGGTCCTTCTAGCCGTAGCCCTTGTCTGCGGCTGCTGCATCTCTTTCTTCACCTACTGTGCCATTTTCAGTGTGGGACAGCCACTGTCAGCCAGCCGTAATAGATTTTACGGTTCCACCAGCGTTGAAGGACTTGCTGCTGGAGACATATGATTACAGCTGGTGGAACTTAAACTGTTAAATATTGTCATTTAAAGGCAGAGATAGCAACATTAAGATTAAAAGAATTAGGTCAATAGGACAAAGTAAGATCTTAAAATACTGTTGTACTGTTGTATATTCGTAAGCGCCATGTGTACAGTGTGTTTGGTTTGAATAAAATAATTTCAATTGACCTGTCTTCTATTCTTAATACGACTTAAAACAGCACATAAAAGACACATTCTTGTGGTATTATGTGACTAAGCTAAGAACAAACCAATTTCAAAAGACAAATACAAATTTGATTAAATAAGGGACTTGAAAGTTTTAATTTCAAGGCCATTAGAAATATTCAAATTACTATTAAATATTGACAGTTGGTTGAAAAGAAATCAGTAGGCAGAGAAAGGCTAGAATAAATTATCTCAAAACAATATATTGAATGTTTGGCATAAATATTCTGTTTGTATTTATTGAGCACGTACACATACAAATTTATTATTTGCATAACAATTTAATTTTTTAAATTTTCCTCACATTCTGTTGTGTAAATATGAAAAATACATTTTTTATTTGTTTTTTTATTAATGTGTAAGATACTATGTTAAACAAAATATCTTCCCATCCTATTGCGTCATTCGCTTTGATACTTTCGTTTTCTGAAAATATATTTCCTCCTAAATTCCCATTTTAAAATCGTTATTTGCGTCAGGCACTCCTCCGACCACTATAGATGCTGTCGCGGTCCTGTGACGTCACTTAAACGCTAATGTTTAACATTAGCTTTGGCCAACATGTCAGACTCCCTCTAACTTCTTTTAGTGAAGGAATACGTAAATATTTTTATCGTTGACGGTGGAGACTTTCACCACACTGACCTGGTTCTGTTTTATCTAAGAGCAAAAGAGCTTTAGTGCGGAGACGACGTTCTAAACATGTGGAGCTCAGGCCGACTCGTCCTTCAGGATGTTCTCAGTCAAATTGCTGCTGTCAGCGGCCGGACTTTCTCCCGAACTTCTGCTCAGGTTAGTGTCTCGCTTGTCTTTAAATTTGACACTTTGGCTTTTGGTGTTATCCTCAAAGATTAAATCATATTTATATTTTTCCTCATTTTGTGCCCCATAAAACGTTTTCATGGAGGATTATAATCAGAGAGAGGGCTGTCTGCGTGTTTTGTTTCTTCTTTTTTTTTTTTACTATTAATATAACTGCAGTTCATTCATTCATTTTCTTGTCTGGCGCCACCCAAATCACACTGCACCATATTGTGAGCCTTCCTGTGGGTGGTGAGCCCACAAGAAGTGATGTGGGTTGGGACGGTGCTATGCTCAGAGCACCTCAG
>JAFBJS010002171.1:93046-111575 GCA_016785265.1 Paraplagusia blochii | reverse complement strand
CTTCCTTAACCACTAGGCCACCACTACCACTAACTACAGTTATATATTCTATATATGTGGTGTGGTATCCCTACAGAATACAGTGGTGGTGGAGCGAATGTGGAAGGTCAACTTAGGCAAAAAAGACGGGGAACCAATGCTTCACCCTCGCAGGCACAGAATCTATAAAGTGGTTAAGGAAGAACAAAAACCTTCACCTTCAAAGGACAAGATGGAACTCATTATGACCCAAACAGTACCAAGTAGGTTACACTTTAATCATTTGCATCAGGACATTTGAGCAAAGAGATGTCAGTGTTGGCAGTGTCAAATAATGATTATCTCACACAATGATTTCTGAAACTCTTTCTTCTTTTTTGTGTTCTGTTAGAGATCGGTGGACGAGGTGACACTGTGTTTGTGAGAAAAAAGGTTGGACGGACCCAGCTGCTGCCTGAGGGTCTGGCCGTGTATCCATCACCAGAGAACAAAGAGATATTTGCTGAAGAGTTACGAGTATGCTGAAACACAATCTGAAGCTTTTCTTCAATTAGCATCAGAGTTCGGTCTTTCACTGTGATCACTGTTTTGTCCAATAGCGCCTGCGTGAAGGGAGACCGGAGGACAGAATACAAACTCGCACAGGGCAACTGGTAACAATTTCTTTCTTCAATAGATTGATACATTGGACAACGTGTCAATCTTGAGTTATTACCTGCTGTTTGACATTTAGAAAAAACTCTTTTTGGCAGACTGTGGAGTTACTGAAAAAGTTAAAGCTAAACATAAACAAAATGCCACCTGAAGATTTTCAGCTCACCAAGGAGGTCGTGTGTCGACAGTTTCAAAAGAAGGTTGGTCATTTGTCAGCTGCTCTGAAAGAATTTGATTAAAAAAGTCCTCATATATTTACTTATCTATTTTAGCTGAAGATGGTTGTTCCCCTCCATGCACTAAGTCTTCCATTTGAGCCTATTACAGAGCTGGGTGACTACTGGTGTGATGTCACAGTAAGACACTTTGTTAAATCTGTGTTTTAAGCCTTTTATTGTCTTTTAATTCACTTTTTAAGAAATAACATTTTCCATATTTGTCTTGTAGGTGAATGGAATAGAAACAGTCCGTGTCCCTATGTCGTTATTACCATATGAAGACCCGTCAGCAAGCCACCAGAAGATGTTAAGAAAACAAAGACAAGAGCAGGAAAAGGCGGACATAAATCCTGGCGGATAATCTAAGAGAAGCTGCCTACGCAGCTCCAGGGACTATCACTATTAAAGACGCTTAAAGTAAAGCTTCATCTGCAGAGAAACCAGCTCCAGTGGCACAGATGACACAAGACCCTACAACGGCATCAGGTGACATACAAAACAAGACCGAAAGACTGAGGTCCAGATATCTCATTTTACATACTCATTGTTAATACAAATGTGTCCTTCACAATGCTCTTGTCGGGACACTGTAGTTTCTGCTGGGAATGATTCAAAATAAAAGTGTATGTTACCTCTCGAAAATATGTCACGGTCGTTTTTAAGGGATTGGTTTCTGTAATTCTCATGAATGTAGCAGGAAAAACAACTCTTCAGTGACAGACTGAGAGAAAAGGGCAGGAAGGGAACAGCTTTATTGATCATTTTAAACTACACAACACTGATAACAAAACTATAAAACAAAAGTCTTTTCCAGTATTTCTGAACTGATGAGATGCTTTCTGTCACAACCAGGTTCTTCAGCCATTTGAAAAGTTCCGGCTGTGAACGAGCCATTAGCAGATATAGTACTGAAAAGTAACACTTTATCAAACAAACTGCTTAGAAGAGACATTTTCAGCCCTAATTCATAGTGTGATTGCATGGGAAAGCAGGAAAAAAAAGTTGATTTACTCTAAGGAAATGAAAAAAGAAAACAAAGAAAACTGCCAGAAACCTTCACCCAACCTCTGCAGGAACTGTATCTTTCACCCAGTCATATGATAGTGATGAAACATTAAGAATCAAGGATGACATCTTTCAAAGAATCCTCCTTAACCAGCACTTGATGTAACTATTATAGAAACCAAACATCCCACTTGATAATCTGAGGTCTGAACAGGAACTGATTGATTTGAGAAACTCTACAGTTATTAGGCTTGAAGAGCATAATGATTGTTTTTTTTATTACTATAAAAAAACTTCCAATGAGGTATATGTGAATGTATTTATCAAAACTACTCTTCTTAAAACCCAAAAGTGAATTAAAGAATTAGGGGAAACCAAACAGCCTGGCATCTATAACCCCCACCCCACAAAAAAAAAAACAACCTTTAGCACAGATCTCTTGTTGATTTCAACATTGACGAATAAGTCAGAGACATAAACACACACATAGGAAGTTGTGGTGATAGTTTATGACAATGTCAGATCATTCCAAAGGAGGTGTTGAGCTCAACCAGAGTTCTCTTTTCGGAAAGTTTTTGTTACGACCCCTTTAGCATCACGCTGCCCATCCCACTGTACAACCCAAATAAACTAAACTGTACAGGTCTGTGATAAGTGAATATGTTCTTCTGTTTTTTTTACTAGCTGTCCTTTACATCTTGGGAGTAACTTGGCAAACAGATGAGCAAAACAACTATGTTTAATAACGCTTCAACACAATATAATAGAGGGTAAAAACAGGAAGCTTTTGAAATTTCCCCCCTCAGGAAAATTCAGTTTTCCTTTTATTTGTTGGGAAAACGTTTTACATCTCCACTTCTTGACCTAGTGTTTACACACTGGACCATAAGTTCTGATGTAGTGATGTTCAGAAACCATATTTTGCCTGGGTCTGGCGGCGACTTATCTTGTTTTCTGCCCAGCTGTTCTTCAGCTCAAGCTCCCGTTCCTTGGCCTGGGAAAATAAAAAAAAGATGTACTGTAAATACATTATTCTAGAGAATTTTTTGTATTTTCAGACTATTTCATAAAGCTTGTGTCTCAGTAAAAATGATCAGAAACATATTCAGAGTGACCTGGTGGATCAGATATGTTATCTGGTGCTTCCTCCGCTGTTGTCCTGTAGGTTGCCCTCCCCTTTTCTGCAGAGAAGTAAGTTAACAAACATTTAACTTAAACTGAACTGTGGGGAATGATGATGCTTGTAGTTGCCTTGCAGTGAACACCCAGCTGTGATTTACCTTGCTGAAGGACGATCGAACCTGCTTTTCCTCTGATAACTTCTTGGTCATCCACTGCTGATTGTCACTCAGCTGGTCATCTCCCTTAATCTCCAGAAACGTCACTTCTTCTTTGCCTCTGTTTCTTTTCCCTTGAAGTCGCATGAACTGAAAACAGGTTTGTAGGAGAGGCCACTTTGTTTGGTTAAAACGGGAAAGACGGAATTTCAAGCAAACCTGTTCTGAGACAACTAAAGATAGAAAAGGGAAAACAAGTATTTCTTACTCCTTCATCATCAAACATGGCTGAGGGACCTGGAGCTTCAGACTCATCTGTTAAGGGCAGATCTGGATCTTGAAAATATCCCTCATTGTAATAGCCCTGCAGAGGACAGATACATGTTTTTAATAAACTACATGTACATATGTACAAGGATACATGTGTAACTCTGGTAATTCGTTCTGTTACTGAAAGTTCTGGATGGTGAAATGGTCCAAACCAGTTTTTTGACAGTGGGAGGATTATGAGCAGATGGGGAATCATAACTACCTCAGGGCAACCCTCTGGACCTGCCATTGGCTGTTGATATGAAGGATATTGGTTGCCCCACATATCATCCCCCTCTTGGTTGCAACCAAAATCAAGTGGAGCATCTGACTGACCAGGCAATGTTGGCGCTGGAATGGAAATGGGCTCCATAGGGGTTAGTGGCTGAGGATCCAGAGCCAGTAGGGAAGCAGAAGGAGGCGGAGAGCTCTCGCCTAAAGAGAAGTAGTTCTGTGGAGTCATGTCTTCATTGTCCTGGTCGTCAGCAGCTATTTGTCTGGCCAGCTGTAGGGCTGCTGACTTTGCCGCAGCTTTGATAGCCGATGGAGACGCACTCGTTCCTTGCTGAGTTGGAGCAGATGCACCCGGTTTTTTGGGTTCTTGCCGTTTGGTGAGCGTGTGCGGGATCAGTGGTCTGTCGGTTTCTTTTACTGTCAGGTTTTTAGGTTGTGGCAGGAGAGCTGACAGACCTGATCCCTGGGAGAAATAAATTGTTTGTGAATTAAAGCAGCATTTCTGTTGTATAAAACAGGAGCAGATTATGAGAAATGTTCCAGTTTGCATTGTGTACAGTACTGTTTGCCTAACAAGTAGCCTTTGTTTACCTGACTTTGTGTTTTCTTCCTTGCTGGTTCGTCATCATCAGAATCTGACTATAGACAAAGAAAAAGTGACAATAAATTGAAATAAATTAAATTAAAAATAAATAAGGCTGAAGGTCTAATCACAGCCAAAGATGCACACGGACTCACATCTCGCCTTTGTATGTGTGGCACAGTGATTTTGACTGGTTCTGTTCTCTTCTTGGGCTTGGGCAGGCTGGAGAAGAAGCCTCTTTTTTGTGCTTCTAGCTCGTCATTTGACGCGGAATCCGTTGTTGCCAGGTTCGTTTTTAACACCGTGTTTGGTCCATTATTGTGTATAGGTGCAGAAGCGCTCTTTTTGGGAGCAGGCAGGAGTGAGAAGAGTCCGGTTGAGTTCGACTTACTCCGCGGTGCAGGAGCGGTCGAGGTTTCTTCAGAATCGCTGTCATCACTGCTGCCATAAGCGACTAAAGACATGTTGTTTTCGGGTGGTTTGAGTTACTGCTAGTCCGTTGAGAATCGTGGACATGGATATTGACTTTCCAGTGGATGTGATTGGACCGAGCAAAGCCCCCGATGACGTCGAATAGAGGTGAGAAAACCTTTTTAACAGTTACAATCCGAAAAAAACGCTGATGGCAGGGGATGTATACAGACAAAAATATATGGAATAACTTAACTTTACGCTTTAGCTGAATGTTAGCAAGGCCGTCAACTACACGAAAAGAAGCTAGGTCAATACTTCTCTGTTTATCGGATTAAATTTGTCTAAAACTCTCTGTAAATGCAGCGAATATTTTAAATACCAGTGAACGACGATCACACAAAAATATAAACCCAACAGAAATATCTGTGGGTCCTAGACTACATCAAAACAGTTCGCCTCCATCATTTATCTCCGAAAAGTCACCTATTGCGCACGTTTCTGCGCTGCACATTCTTCTTCGACTAATTCTATTAGAGGTGTTATACTTCTTACCGCCTCCCAGTGGACTGTGGGTGCAAGAGCACTAATAAATTTGAATTTCTTATACAGTAGATAGACAGTGGATAGATAGAACTTTATTTTTTGATACTTTATTATCTAACTTGATAATGGGTTATTATTAGTTATAGTTAAAAATTTGTTGTGTATGCATTATTATATGTGTATATTAAATTATGTATCTTATTCTTTATTTTCTATCATTATTATTATCAATGCCTTGATACGATAGACTTGATGATAATAATAATAATAATAATAATATTAATATGAATGACAATAATGATGATGATGATAATAATAATAATAATAAGAATGGGTTGCCACAGCAACTCAACAATATCAATCCCACGCATGCATCTTCATCTTCATGTTTATTATCAACCAAAAAATAAATCTAGTATATGGCTACATTTTAGTCATATCCTTCCAGGGACTGTAAGTAACGAGCAAGTAACGATATTCATAAATGTATCACGAACTGGGCCCTCGGTCGGATTCTGGACGAGTTTGTAGATACAATCTGCAAATAGTAATCGTAATCGTGGATTGTGGGGTAATGGTATTGGTACATTTTGCTTGCGAGGGGTTTACAGAGGGTTTTATCCAATTCGAGAAAACGTCCTTAACATGCCACACTAGGGGGCGCTCTCTGCGAATGCTCCCATCTATCAGGCGCTGGTGTCTCGTCCGCAGAGGGAAGCAGGTTTCAATTTCAAAGCTCAAACCCAAACAGAGAGAGGGAAGGACCAGCGTACGGCGGGATAAAGCGTTGGGACGTTATTCAAACGTTCATCCAAGCGCTGTCCATAGCGATCTTTTTAAGAAAACCCCCGGATAAAGTCGCTTGTCGCGTCCGCGCTTCAGTTTTATAATTGTGGATTTGTGTTTGTAACAGGTGATTAGAACCACTATTTACTTCCATCGTGTTTATTCACTGTTCATTTGACACAGCGGACATTTCTGCAAGGCAAAATGCCGAGGACCAACAGGCAAAAGGAATACAAACCCGGAGACCTCGTGTTTGCTAAAATGAAGGGTTATCCTCACTGGCCTGCCCGGGTAAGAGCTTCCATTTCTGCCATGTCTTTTTCAGCTTCATTTCAGTGCGAACGACAACAACAACAACAACCGCTGCCGCTTCTCGGTTCACTGTTATACCTGCGAGGCCTAAGCCTCCGTTAGCTTAGCCTCGCCGCGTTTGCCCGGACTGGTGTTAAAAAGCATAAACAGCAACAGTGTCTCACTCATTCTCCTACACGTAGTTACACATATTTCAGGTAAAACATTATATGATCGTCGTTAACAATAACTACATATGCTGCCACACACTAACGGCCGTTTCTACAAAAACATTGGTTTTCGTGCCTGTTTGGTTTCCCAGAGGCCTGTTAGTAGAGAAGAAGATAACGACCACATGGAAACACTGAGCCCAACATCATTTTTTTTGCATTTTTACAATGAAAATGATTGTAATATTAAAGTGGGAGCCTGCTTTTGCCTCGTTTTCGATTCTGCCTTTTATTCTACACTAAGCGAAATATTTTAAAACTGCTCGATTACCTGAATGTGAACTTAAACTCCCGGTTTAATGTAGTCATTCAAACTTACTTCCTGCTATAAATCATTTCTCATTTAATCTGTAAACAATTTCGCATTTGACTTTTAAAGCTATGACTCCTTACAGTGCATTTATACTCTATCTTAAACCCTGGTAATTGTGTAAAAATCAATGCATCGATAGTGTAGGTCTCAAACTGGTGGCCCGTGGGCCATTTGCGCCCCCATCTTGATGCTTGAGTTGAATTTATAATAGTATTTTATATTGTTGTGAGTTCTTTTGTCAATTGGACCTTAGACTACTCATGTCTACTCCAGTAACCATGTAGAGTGGCATGCTCTGTAAACGCACATCTGTGCTTGTTGGTTGAGATGGATGACCAAGATCCTTCAGTCACATTTTGTAACAACTTCATTACTTTTTGCACAACTAAGTTGTCGGTTCTCTATGTGAGAAGAATGAAAGAAGTAAAAAAAGAAGTATGTGGCATTGAAACAACACAATTCAGAAAGATATAGAATTACCTACAGTACATTCTGCAACTCTGAAAAGATTGGGCAGTGGCAGAACTGGTCCGTTGTATCTCAGTGGGCTATTAAAGCATCAGTAGTTAACACAGGAAGCAGGGGCTGCTGTAAACATCAGGAGATGCATTTAAGGACAGTCTGTATGATTTGATATTAGAATTGTACCATGGGGACATGAATATTGCATTGCTGAGGTGTAAGTAAAATAAAGATATTTTCTTTGCCAGACTTTGGATAATTAATCCAGGTTTGGGATTTTAGAATATGTTTTGCTCTGACTGGACTCGTTAGGAGATACAATCAACAGTGAGAAAAGCCTCATCAAACCAAAATAACCCTGATGGGCTTCGTGAGTGTTGGGCTGCATTTGGAGCTAGTGTGATGTTTCATCAGTTATTAACTCGACCCAGTAACTGACACCGGTACTGTGAGGAATGGTGATCTCTTGTCTTTACTATAGGTGTGATGTATTTTCAATGTGGTGACCATTGTTACGTTCTATAGAAAGTTAGATTGATCATCATTTTTTTTACGTATGGCACTCACCATACTTTAAAATTCTATCAATCAAAAATTACCAATTCTATCAATCAAATTTCAAGCATTTTTCAATGCTATTATGCTGTTAACAAGTATAACTTTTGCTCTTTACTGCAGATTCACTCCACATACTTTGTTTTATTTCTATTGTTTGTTTTATTTCTTCAAATTTGATAAAAGTTGTGTGCCAAAGGATATTTATTTCCTGTGCAATTTATTTAGATTTCTTTTTTCAACAGATCGATGAGTTACCAGAGGGAGCAGTGAAGTCGCCTTCGAACAAATACCAGGTCTTCTTTTTTGGGACGCATGAGACGTGTGTATTTTCAGTCTTTTATTATTGAAATCAGCATCTCATTTATTAATTTCTATAAAAGATATTAATGTCTTGGTTATGCATCAGTTGAACTGGATTCATTCTGATATTTGTTAACAATCATGTTGTTATTTTTACAACCAACATGATAAATTAAGAAAATACATCACAAAGACTCAAATCCAAACATGTTCTGTACTGCTGTCTTCATTCCAGGGCATTCCTGGGACCCAAGGATCTCTTCCCATACGATGAGTGCAAGGAGAAATTTGGGAAGCAAAACAAGCGAAAAGGCTTTGCTGAGGGACTGTGGGAGATTGAGAACAACCCCACTGTCACACACGAGGACTATTTGGTTGGTGGAGTCACAGAAACTGAATGCATTTTAAGCGTTTTCTTTTTGCGTTATTTCATCTGTTTATCTCTACCTTTAGTCATCAAAGAAGGACAATGATTCAGAAGAAGCCGGTGATACAGCCGGCTCCGAGAAAGCAGACGCGGAGGGAAGCAGCGATGAGGACGAGGGAGCTCTGGTCATTGATGAGAAGAACGAGAGAGGAGGAACCAAACGAAAAGGAGAGGAATCCACGGAGGTGAACACCGGCCAGTCCAGTGTGGGCAAAGAGCTGCATCATTTCTTCTTGTTGGCAGATGGTAAATGTCTCGTTGATGCTCTTTGCAGGTGTCACTGAAACGGCCAAAGGATTCAGTGGCAGAGGTTGATTCAAAAGACGACAAGTCCAAGACTGAGGCCAAGGTCAATGATGTGGCCGCCGCTCCATCTCCGGAGAACGAGTCGAAAGCGGAGGCCCAGGAAAATGAGGCAGCAGGAGGCCAACAAACAGCAGATAAGGTGAGATTAGACACATCTGTGTGAAAATGAAAATGTTAATAGAAATGTCTTCATCCTTTTTTTTTTTCTATAATTTCTCTTGCTGCAGCCTGTGACAGACAGTGCTTAACAACAACCCCCGGTGGAAAAATAAATCAAAAACTTTTGACACTTGGAAGCATCACCATGGTAACCTACAGGATGCCAGATTTCAGTTGTTTAACTGATTTAAAAGAATAAATACATTTTTAAAAAAAAAAGTTAGTTTGTACTGAGGGAGGGAGAGAAAAGCAAATCCTAATTTGCCATTTTTTTGGGATATCATATATCCCAAGAGACAACGTTTGCTAATCTGATTTCAAACATTTGAACTGAGCACTGTGGGGCTCCTTTCTAATGGATTTACTGGTGTGTGTGTATATATTTTTTATTTCTAAGTGCAATTACATGATTACAAAGACTCAATGCTAGGTTTTAAAAAAAACGTTTTCCTTTTTTTTTCTCAGATTACTGAAAGTAGACACTGAATCTATGGTAAATTAAGCAGAAAACAGATCTAAGTGTATTGGACGGAGAATCTCCATTAGTTCGTTTCAAACATAGACATTGTACAGAGAAGCATAGAACAACATTTCCTCCCATGTTCAGTTTTGGTTTGAATTCTGTTGACTTCATTCAGCCTTCATCCTTGTTCGAAGCCTTTAATCTCACACAGCAAATATGGAACGCTTTGTTGCAGTTGACCAAATTATGCGACTCATTGCACCCAGATTGTTGACCTACCTTCTTTCCCACCGCCATATGTTTCCTACACTTGATCACTAAAAGCTAAAAGACATTCCTGGGTGTTTTCTTGAAACGCTTCAATTAAAGGTGAGCATTTTTGAGAGGAAATTAAAAAAATTGACACGCAGACACAATAGCTTTGTATCCACCTATAAATCTCTCATTTTCATCATGTCCTATTTATCTCACAGCGAACGTGTCATTCTGATTTGCACTGAATTGCATTGGATTTAATAATTGATTGTACTAAGTATCTCTAGTGTAAATTTAAAAATGAAACGGATATACCAAATGCATCACAATCTAATTTTTTTTTTTAGAAAAAAATGAATGTACAGAGTAGTTTGTCTGTAAATGTCCTTTTTTTTTTTTTTTCGGTCCTTCAAACTGGAAAAAAATGTCTGCTTTTTGGCTGTTAAACAAATTTGTGATGAATAAACGATGTGTTGGATTCATATTTGTTTAGACATGTAAACGCTTGTTCATGTGATAAAGATGTGGTGTTATTTTTCATTATGTGTATTTAATATGGTTCATGTTTCTTTCTTGAACATTTGGCCTATTTCACCATGTTTCCTGGACGCCACGATCGTTGCTTCAATTTTTTGTACTTGACAACAAGTGAAGGTAATCCACTGTTGCCCTCTTAACTTTCAAAACCTGGGAATGAATAATATTGGAAGCTTCACTTTCCCCAGTCTGACCTGCAGTTCATCCCACTATTATATAATTTAGTTTTCATGCGTACTTCTACAATTTAGCATTCTGTGTTAATTTGGAAGGTTGTCATTCATTTTAATCTGCTTCTTAGTTCATGTGTGTAGATGTCATTTCATTTAATAAACAAGTTTATTAAAACAAAAATGTCCTTTTATTTATTTAATGACTATTAGAATACTATATTATTAGAATTTCATACCCAAATGTACGTGTCCAGCTAGTAAAATATATGTATGTGTGTGTGTCTGTAGCATATCGTTAGCCTCATAGCATAATTGCCTAAGTCATATTTCAAAAACATTGAAATATGACTTGCCCAAGTCATATTTCTTTGAATTATGACCTAGGTGATTATGCTATGAGGCTAATGATATATAATATATACAAATACTGTATATGTACTATTTATCTATGTATATATGGGTACATATATGTGTTTGTATATATCTTCATATTAGTGTCAGACACTGTGATTTGTTGCATTTCGTTATTTATATATGAAAGAAAAATTCCAAATTTAAGGCCATTTTGCTGCTGGCATTTCTGCCTGATCCGCCTGTGTTTCTGCGCATGCGTTGTGCCAAATCTGGCCCTCCTGCCCACTAGGAGTCGCTAATTGATGCAGTCAATGAAGGAAGCGGCTTCACTTTTCTGCATGTGACATTGACACCAAGAGAAGGTAATATTCTGCTTATTTTTTACTTTTAATCTGTATAATTACTGTAACGAAGAACAGTAGCCCCTGTACTGTTTTTCATCACATTTAGTGAAGCACAATTGACTCGTTAAAGATGACTACTAATGCTTAAGTTAGCTTAGCCTGTGCTAAATAACACTGACTGAAGGTGTCTATCATAACAAAGCAACGTTATTTAATTTGTTTCTTTCTTGCAGCACGATGAGACTGACTGCTCTCCTAAACATGGCAGCCAAGGTTGTTATCCCCAAAGGCTACCGATATGACACCCACAGACCCTGGACACAAGCCGCTAAAAGGAGAAATCCTCCGGGTATTAAGAGGAAAAAGGTGTTCGTGGAACCGATAGACTCCCAAGACTGGCCAGTGTTCAGAGGAGACACGGTAAGAGACAGTGGACATCATCACCGTATGAGTCGTGTGGACCTAACTGTATATTTACTCCATTTGACGTAATGTTTTACTCAACGGTACGTTCTTTGACAACCAAAATGTGTGAAACAAATTCTTATTTATGGTCATCACTTGTAATGAAGCAGATGTAAAAGGGAGTTTTCTGTATGGTTTTGTTTTTTTTAGGTTGAGCTTCTCTCTGGGAAAGACAAAGGGAAACAGGGGAAAGTGATCCAGGTCTTGAGGCGTAGAAACTGGGTGATCGTGGAAGGACTGAACACAGTAAGAACAAATGTTCCTTTCAGCTTGTCCCTTTTTTCAGGGGTTGCCACAGCGAGTCAACTATTTCCATCTCCCCTCGTCCTCTGTATCCTCAACTCTAACTCCAACTACCTCCATGTCCTCCTTCACTGCATCCATCAATGTCCTCTTTGTCTCCTACTTGGTAGCTCCATTCTCATTCTTCCACCAATACTGTCCCTCCACTGAACATGTCCAAACCATCTCAATCTTGCTTCTCTAGCTTTTTCTCCAAATCTTCCTGTCTGTGTCATCCCTCTCATCACCTCATTCCTGTCCATCCCAGTCACCCCTATTTCTAGCGTCTCTAATCCACACATCATGGCTAGTCTCATGACTGTCCTGTAAACAAATATTGTCTTTCTATAATGGTTAATATAAACGTTAATGTTAGGATGCTGGGTGTGCACCTATTTTAGGTTAATTTTCAGTTTTATAAGATAAACTTTTCTATTTACCTACAACGCCATGTCGCTCCACAAGATGGCGTCAGAACTGTGGATGAAAGAATTGCTCCACCAACAGTTGGCCCGCTACTACTAATTGGAGGAACTGCAAACTGTCTGTTTTAGCATTATAGGTCCATCGGACGAACTGACACTTACAGCGGACAGTACATTCCCTCTGAGGCTCCTTTATTGATCCGTGACGTTGCCCTCGTCGACCCTTCTGACAGGTACAGTAACTTTGGTTAAAACAAATGCTGACCGTCTGGTCTGTGATATTCAAAGATTTGGCCAACATTAAAATAAACCTGTGCCTGTAACAACACTGATTATATTTATGATGCCTTTACATGTGGACAAAACAGTTACTGTTTAAAAAAATAAAAACCATGTCATCTACTTTTATTGTTTTACATGAACATCTCAGTTTTTAATTTAGCCTGTTTTTACTGAAAATGTCATACGAGTCTGTAAAAAGTGTTTTTAAATGATATTTAATTTGTCAAAAGTGCAACTCGGTAACAACAATGCTTCCACTTTTTCCTTTCACAATTAAAGCATCACTGTTGTCAGTCCTCCCGTGCGCTTTTAGCCGACCAGACAGAGAGATGGGCAGGCTGTTTTTTGACTGTGATCTAGTTAAACAGTGCAGTCGTCTGTGTAACAACTGCCCGACATGTCTATAGACTGACTTGTCTTTGTCATCCTGACGCAAATGTTGCAGGAAATCTACTGACATTGAGTGGAAGTATACAGAGGAGGGGGAGAGAGTGAGAGTGTCAACCAGAACAGGTCGAATCATTAACAAACCTGAGTTCCAGCGGAAGGATGGCATCATACCCGAGCAGTGGAAAGGTGGGATTACTACGTGATTCTTCTACTTCTTCCTCTCCTTTCAGCTTGTCCCTTTTTCTAGGTTTGCCACAGTGAGTCAACAATTTCTGTCCTCTGTATCCTCAACTCTGACTCCAACCACCTCCATGCCCTCCATGACTGCATCCATAAATCTTCCTCCTTATCTCCTACCTGGTAGCTCCATCTCTATCATTCATCTACCAATATAACCACTGTCCCTCCTCTGAATATGTGCAAACCATCTCAATCTGTCTTCTCTTGCTTTTTCTCTAAATCTTCCTGTCTGTGTTGACAGCATCTTTAACTCCTCCACCTTCAGCTCTGCCTCCTATATTCTCCCTATTCTTAGTGTCTCTAATCCATCCGTCATGGCTGGTCTCACCACCGTCCCTTCACCTTAGCTGACTCTCCTCTATCACAGATAGACACACACTCCTGAGACCTTTCTCCTGAGACCTTTTTCCAGTTGTTCCATCCTGCCTGTACTTGATTCTCCTCCTCTCCTCCACAGTCTCCATTGCTCTGAACAATAGATCCTATCTAAACTCATCCACCTTCACCACCTCCGCTACCTGTAACTTCACTGTTCCCCTTTTGATTTATACACATCTACTCTGTCTTGCAATGACTGACCTTCATTCCTCTTCTCTCCAGTCCAAACCTCCACCTCTCTAGGTTCTCTTCTAGTTGCAGTTTACTCTCTCTGCATATCACAATGTCATCTGCACTACTGCACTACTGTTCTCATACATATCCTGCACCAAGCTAACATTCTTCTCTGCCGCTCCTGACTCCCTCATACAGAACCACAGTTCCCCTCCTTGGCACACTGTCATAGGCCTTTTACAAATCTACAAAAACTAAGCTTCTAACATTGCCCACATTGTGCACTAAATGTCTTACGTCTCTTACAGACGGTCCCAAAGACACCAGTGTAGAGGACGCCATCAGAAAAACATTTGTACCATCACTGAAAACCCTGGAGGAGGAAGTCATGGAGAAACTGGGAATTCAGGAAACCAGGAGGCACAGGAAATCGTACTGGTACTGACCAGGGGACTCTGCCTTGCTGTTACTAAACACTGCTGCTGCAGTGAAGTTACCAGGTGACGTCAAGCTGAAGGACATTGGACCATGTCTGAACCGTGTGGCTAGAGCAACAACTGTAAATGAAATAAATGCAAACCTTTTCTTTTGTAAAATAATAAATTCATATCTGCCCAGAAGAGTTTCTGATTGTTTTCTTTGTTGTGCATCATCATCATAACGTTTTACTTCATTGTCATTGGTCGCCACAGTCTTTTTTGCATCCTTGACACATTAAACACAGTTGCACAGTAAAAATGTCAAAGCTTTCTATAGATGACAAACCTTTGTTGCAACCTACATGTTACATGATCCTGTACTTTTCTGTTGTCCAGTACTTTTGAAAATCAAATGTTTTGGTTGCATTATGTAGCGTGCCCATGCTTGTCCCCAAATGTAATGGTCTTATCTCTAGAGTTATCTCTCATAACTCTCTTGTGTGTTACAATTCTGTAGCATTGACCGTTAACTAGTACTGATTCTTTACTGTTAGTAAGGCGAGGCAATCAGTGAAGACAGTCATCTGGAGGAGAAGTCTAAATCATGCTAATGCTTGTGAAGGCAATGCAGTAGCAACTGCTCTTAAAAGAGGAAATTGCATTGACGTTAACAGTACTGTAGGGGATTGTGAAACCTGCCCAGTCTGCAGCACTGAATTGTTGCTATTGGCAGGAGCAGCTCTGGTAACGGTTACAAGCCTTAAATGGTGATATGTTTTACAGAAGCCCAGACTCCTGTTCTCATTCAAACAAATGAATCGCTCTTTCCTACGTGTCTGGGAAACAGTGAGCAGCAGCAGTCAGGAAACCAGACGATACAGACAGGGTTGTTGTTTTTGCACGGGTTAATTGGCCGCTAATCATTTTTTTCTTCTCTCTCTTTGACCTTTAGTCCTGGAATTTATGAAAGTTTAATCAAGTTTCACGTTAGTTTCTCTGCTTCGGCCGTGTTTTTATTACCTCCAATAAGGAAAAGAGGTTTCATGAAGACAAAGGACAGAAAAAAATAATGTGAGATGAGTCAAAGTTTCATCAAACCATGTGTTGGAATAGAAAGGTGAGGTCACAGTAGTTCTGCAACAACATTTAACTGAAACAAAGATTTAATATTTAAAGAATTCACCTAAAATACCACTTCAATTTTTTTTTTTGACTCTACTCATCTCTATATCTATTATATTTTGTGTATTTTATTGTATTTATTTTTTGTTTTGTGCTGTTCTGCTACTGGAGCCTTCATTCTCTGAAGGATAAATAAAGTTATATTTATCTACGTATTGAGTAAGAAAACATAATTAAAACCTTGCTGAATTCCTGCAGACCAGGCATGGGCAAACTAAGGCCCGTGGGCCCGTTGAGCTTTTCAATGCAGCCTGCCAACCAAGTCCAAATTAAATAATTTATTGATATTTTCATTATACTACTGCCTTTTTCCTGCAATACCTGTGTTTCACCAGTAAAAGTTTGCCCACATCTGCTTAAAATGACTATAGCAAAAAGTAAAGGCATCAAAAGGTTCCTTTTACCAGCATTTTACCACATGGGTAAAAAAAACTGATTGGTAGTCAAGCAGTGTTAAAAACGATGATCCCAAAATACCAGCGTCTGTCAGATAAAACGTGACTCAAACTTCAAAATGTTACCTAGTAATTATAAGATATCCTAATTTTACATTTCCTGCAGCCAATATTATTCTCTTTCATCTCCATCTGTCTTCACTGGCTTCTCCTACGCTGTATATTTATCAATGATACTGTATGAGGTGGTCAGTGAAGTATACACCGTGGAGTCTCTTTTTCCTCTCTGGTTAACCATGGGTATCGATTTACAGAAAGTCTAAATTCATCGGTTGCCAGATTTCGCTTGTTTCCAGACGCTGGCAACAAAACTGATGTGTCATGTTGTATAATTGCTGCAAAATTTCACAGTGGCTCCATATGCCCTCATTTCTGGTTGGCATCATGCAGAAAGCACGGTGGCGGGCCTTGGGTTTGGTCAGAGTGGAGGAGGTTTCCCACACTGGTGCGGACTGTGCCAGTTTGCCATCATCCTTATCCAGGAGGGAAAAAGTAGCCAGTCAGCGGAAAATGGGTTTTGAGGCTTTTTTCTTTTATAGCAGGAAAAAGTTTCAGAGACTCGTCTTCTTCTCTGTCAGTGCGTGAACGATGTATGACTTTCACTTCAGGATTTACTTTAAGGTGCAGCGTGATGCACGGTGAAGTGGAATCTCTGCGTCTCTGCAGTCTTTGTTTCCATTCCCACACCCACGGCACAGATGTGAGGGTCGTCTACAGATGCTCTAACGTCTGCCCTGTGGTGCACTGACAGTAATTGCGGCCATCCATTTAAATAAAATGAAACCACCGAGCATGAGTCAGGCAGAATTAGGAAGGCTCAGAAATAAAATGCAGACCGTGCTGTGTGTTTCAGCTGAGTCACATTCGCTTCTCGGCCACAGAAAATAATCACCAGTCCCACCTGGTGCTGAAGCCAGCATGTTCACCAGAGACGATTTTTCGTTTGTTTATTGTTACACAGACATCTTGGAAAAACACACATCCCCTGATGACAGGTGGCGCTAGATCTTTGATCAGAGTGACATCCTCGGAAGCACGTGAAGACGCTTTAAACTAAATTTCTGCTCTTGCTCTCGGCTCACTTGACGATTTCAGCTCAGTTACAATATAATGATAGTGTCTAATTATAGGCAGCCCGTTTGATGGCTGCTGGAAAATGTAACGTTTGCTTGTATGCAGGGCTGAGGCCCGGCCTTTGTGCATGTTTAGCTGTGTTTGGTCGGACCAAAGTGGCTCCCAACTGTTTCTTTTATAGAGCCTCAGTATGTTACAGTTACGAGGTGGAATAGGGTGAAACACAGCTCTGAGTCTGCTCCAGGTTTAATGTCCTCACCCAGACATTTCTAAATGTCATGCTCCACCGTCGCTGACAGACATGAGACACAGATGTAACTGCAGCTCTTGATTTATTGTCGTTCTCGGAAGAATGAACTGAATGAGCACATTTATAGTTTTCACTTTATGACAAATGGTAACAGGAGTGATGACATCACTTGGAGAGAACATAATCTCCCTGACTGTATCTGGACGAACCAGGACACTGAAACTGTCCATTGTCAATCATTGGTCTGATCAGCGTCTACTCTGCTGCTGTTGTCTGGGTGTCAGATTCCTCAGGTGTGAAGCATCACTTGCTGCTGCTGCAGTTGTGTCACAGAACGATGGAAAAACAAAGCAAAGCATTCACTCTGTACACAGACAGTGACTCCCTATTATGAAAGACCCATTCATATTGGGAGAGTTCAGTCCCAGGAAAGTATTTTCATTCATCAACTAGATTTATTTCCATCTGTTAGTTGAAACTACTGCAGCCTCATTGTCTGAGCTAACATTTTCACTCTGGTCTGAGTGCGTTCACTCTCTGGATTCATTTTTCTACGTGGCGGCCAACGTTCTATTGTGAATAACTATACATTGGAGTGTGTATGTTTATTTCATAAAGATGTGAAATAATATTTTCATTCATTCGTATTTATCTGCCTATCTGTGAGGGGGATACAAGGGGCAGCACTCTCCACGACCGCCACCCAAATCACACTGCACCATCCTGTGAGCCGTCCCGTGGGAGGAGGTTTTGTGGGTCTGGACGGTGCTATGCACAAAGCAGGGGAACCTGGTCACTGCCACCAAAATAATATATATATATATATATATATATATATATAAAATCCTTATGTTTTTCTTATATTTTATAGTCAAACATTTATATTTTTATTGCATTTATTAATATCTTTGTGACAGTCAAGTACAAAACATACGGAAAATACAAGGCAGCAGTGATTATTAGTGTAAGACGCCAGATAAGCCAGGAGTAAATAAATAAATATTCAGTTTTATAGCTCCGTACAAAATTATACACCAATCATAAATAAAGGATCATCTGTGAATTTAAGAGCAACTTTGGCAAAGGAACATTTCTCATTGAGAAAGGATACCTATTAACACTGGAGCGTCCCCTATGGATTAAATCTTTAATAACACAAGGAAAATCTCCCCAGAAATGTCTTATTACCCCTTTAAACTGAACTGATGTGCTCCATTCGTAGGACTTTGAGTATTTCCCCATACCACCGAATAAGAGTTGGTGGTCTGTTTTTTATCTATTGAAAAATAAAACATCTCTTTAGGAGAGACAAGGATGGACAGGAACAGGAATGAGGTGA
>JAFBJS010002171.1:75384-92663 GCA_016785265.1 Paraplagusia blochii | reverse complement strand
TTAGAGAAAAAGCTAGAGAAGCAAGATTGAGATGGTTTGGACATGTTCAGGGACAGTGGATACATGATGGTAAAAGAATGATCTTAGAGATGGAGTTACCAGGTAGGAGACAAAGAGGAGATTAATTGGATGCAATGAGGGAGGACATGGAGGTAGTTGGAGTCAGAGTAGAAGATACAGAGGACAGGGTGAGATGGAAAATGTTGACTTCCTGTGGCAACCCCTTGAAAAGAGATGAGCTGAAAGGGAAAAGAAGAAGAAAAGAATTAATCTCTTGGCCAACCAAAGAAGCTCATACTATATAAAAGTTTTGCTGTAACTTTGAGAAAGCCAGGTCCTTACAAAAAAGAGGCCAGGTTCTATTTTCATGTTCCGACCAAAAATGAAATGAGTTAACTTGGAGACTTTTCCCCAAAATATTGAGAACAAAAGAAGTGCGAGAAGCAGTGAACGTCAGACTTATTTCTTGATGTCAGCCTGTAGATTCAAGCTGACATGATGGAACAGATTTGGGGGAAAGACCCCCAGTCCAAACCCAGTCGATGTAGCAGAGACAGGAAGAGGGAGAAGAGCTCGCTCATCCTTTCCTCCTCCATCTACTGCTGCAAAACCAAGTCTGAAGCTGCAGCATCAGCTGCTTTCCAGAAGACGACACCGAGTCCATTCGTCGTTTTCCCTGCTGTAGATCAACTCTTCTTTTACTTCACAGCCTCCCGTCTGTCCATCACAGCAGTTTATTTTAGATGACAGTCCTCGCCTCTCAGACATGCGCCACCTCCATCCCGATAATTGGGTGAAAAAGTGGGCAGTTCAGGATTTTTTTTTTTTTTTGCTTGAGAAATATCTGCCTCTACTTTACCTCGACTCCCTCCTTTCCTGCCCAATCCTCCGAGTGGGTCGGACGGATCTCCAGTGTGTACCAGCCCCCACTGATACCTGCTCACAGCATCCAGCCGAGGCTCTGCCCTGACAGGACAGACGCACTGCAGCAGCAGCAGCAGAAGCAGCGGGAAGAAAATTAACAACAAACAACATTAGAAACAGTTCAAAACTGAAGGAAAAAAAAGACTTCTGCACAACCAAGAGGAGCGAAACTCATCTTGTATCCGTTGACATGCAGCCTAAAAGACACCGGTACGTTTGTTTGTTTGTTAATTTACTTATTTAAGGCTAAAAGTGCGCAAATGTTGCGTTTTTAATGGAATTTTGATCGTTTAAGCACTGGTGTCAAATAGTTTGCTCACCAGAGACAAATGTTATTGACATTTTATTGTGCTTTTACTAAAATTACAATAATATTACGCCAGTAATATTGGCGCTATATAAAGATGACGATGAAACATGATATTTTTTAAGTTTACTTTGAAAACCGGGCTTTTAACACTTACTTTAACACTTACCTTTTTAACATAAATAAGTAATTATTAAAGCGTAAAAAATATGACTCAAAACCTAGTTAGCTGGCAAGTGCTCCACACCGAGTTTGGCTAAGCTAATGTGGCTAATGTCCGACGTCAAGATGTCTGACTGCCACCTTCTGGGTCCAGTTTACTCTGGTAAACATTTTACTTGTAAACTTTTTATACGAAAGTTGCATAAACCAGGCTCACGTTTCATGTATTTGATACAGAACATTGGTATTTATTATGTTCTGTTTGACAAACCCTGACCACAGCTTGGACACTTTACCCAAAAGTGGTCTAAACAGTCAATTGTTTAAAATGTGGTCCATGTCAAACCACTTCTGAATAGTTCATGACATAAAATATGGGGCATCTCTACTCTTGCAAAAAAAAACAAAAAACCATCACATTACTCCATGGCATTAACTAATGTGAATCTGGTTTGTGGGAATAAGTTCTGTGATTTGTCCATTAAACAGTCTTTTGGGACACCATCCCAGGTTTCCGTTGGTGCAGTCTTTTAGCTTGTATTCTGTTATACCTCCGAAAAAAATCCTGAAGCTGTTTTTTTTGTTTTGAGTGCACTGTTTTCATCTTCTGTCCATTTCCTGCTGTTGTTTATTTTTTACCTTCAGGCTGAGGTGAGTTCAGATTGATGAACAGATTCAAGGCACTGGACAAATTGACAGATGAAGCAACATTGCTTTTTGCAGGTTGATCTTTGTTTGCTGGTTCTGTGGCTCTGCGGTCTGATGTTGGACTTAGAACTTTGCTTCTTTCTGAGAGGATGTTAAGAAAATGTTCCTTTGTTCTACATCATAAATTTAGCTTTTTTCCTAACAGAGTTTGACTTTTCTGTCTTGTCTTTGGTCAACTCAGAAACTCGAGATCCCTGAGGAAAAATAAACACTGAAATAGATGGTGTTCATTTGATGTAAAATTACATTTTTGTAGCTACCCAACCAAATACAAATGCACAAATGAGAAATAACACATCTATATTTATCCTAAAAGCCACATGTGTGACTGAATTAGAGAGGTTTTGACAGCAAAATAAAAAACTTGCTTTTAGATTTATTCTCATGGTTTTATTGTCATCAACACATGACAGAGCTGTGGAGACAGGCCGAGAGAGAGTGAGAGAGAGAGACCCCACAGATTTCTATGGATGGTTCATGACAGGCTGCCAATGTGGTCTGACATTGGTTTCATTGAATCAGGACTCAGATCAGGTTTTCCACTTTAAAAACTCAGTTGTGCCCAGTGGTGAAACATCTGGTGGGTGGCCCTGTCAAAGTAGACACGATGTAAGTTGACTTGTTGGTGATGTGTATGAATTATGGTCAGAGAGCACAGGGGGCGGAGTGACGGCTGAGGTGAAACGGGGACAAGGTTTACTGACCATCTGCTGCCTTAATGTCGTTTCCAGGAGTTGATGTAAACTGACCTGACGTCATTGCAAAGCTGAACGGGCCGCATCCGGTCCACGGGCCTTAGTTTGCCCATGTCTGGATTAAACATTAGTTGTCAGATCATCTCTATCTGTCCTTTGACAGCTGCACGGCTCCTAAAAACAGTACGTCAAACTGTTCCAGTAAGGAAAAGATTCTATAAAATAAAAAGTTAGGCTACAAAGACAAAATGGCTTTGTCGGTATAAATATAATTATGGTTACATTAAAAGAAGATTCTCTTTGATGCTATTTATGTCCCACTTCATTCCTTTTTGCATATTTGTTTAAGTCAATAAATCTAAAATTTTAGAGAGAAAAATGAAGATCAAAGAAGAGGGGAAAAGCCACAATGAGAGACTCAAAGGCGGAGGAATATTTTCTACTGTGCTTTCCAGGAAACTCAGAAAATCTTATTTTTTCCTAGATTCATTAGTACCACTGACATTCTTAATTTTCAGCTCATAGGAATTATATTTCAATATGTACAATGAGAAAAACCCTACGTGCACCAGACGTCAGTTATCTATTTTTCTTAGTGATTCTTATTTCTCACTGTAAACTCCACTTAATTGAAAGCGTTATTTAACGTTGTTTCTGTTCCGCCTCTGACCCAAGTGTCAGTCAGTGTTTCAGTTGCAGTGGGAGGAAAGTGGATTAGTCCTGCTGGTGGATAATGCAGCGGCAGCAGTTCCTCTGTGGATAAATGTCGTGCATGGAATTGATTTTTAACTTCCTTTGCCCACGTTGTAAGCCACATCAAACGGAGCTCAACTGCGGGACGCCCAGGGATGTGAGGTACACGGGCAGAATTATCTCCTGTGCACAGACTCCAAAGTGAGCACGCGCTCAGCACAACAACACTAATACCACGTGAAACAGCATCTATGTGGCCCTTCCCTTTAAATGAAGCATGCTCATTCTTAGTGGTTTTAAAGATTTCCTCCCTGAAAAGGGCTAGAGGGAGAAAAGACGAGGAAGAAATGAAGGAATGTGCCAGCGTCTCGGTCTTTAATTTCAGCAGTAGCCTTTTGTGAAAGAGTGGGTATGAAGTGAAAGCACAGTGTGCAGCTGTCCCTCTCTCTGTGAGATCTTTTCTGGTCAAGAATACTAATAGTGATGGCAGCCCTATGGAGTCCACCCAGCTGCTGAGGAAACAGGCGCCAATTATTCTGCCATCAAAGATGGCCATTTAATACGGCACAGTTGATGGAGCTGAGCTTCTGTAGACTCTGTGGATTTGCAGACGTCAACAATGGTCCAGTGAGTTAAATATCACAGGACTGGACAGTGTGTGTTATCAGTCCAGAATGAAAGGGTATCTGGTTGACAAAAACCTTTATTGGGTACTTCAGAAAAGGTAATTGTTTCGTGGACTTCCCCCTTTTGTCTGGATGAATTATAAGCAAATCATGATGAAGACTTGAAAAAAACTTAACTAGAAACCAATCCAGAGATGACGAAGAGTTGTTAAGAAAGTAGAGATTTCTAAATTGCTTTTGGAATGACGTTTGTGAGACAAGTCCGCTGTTTCTATATGTAGCAGGTTTCTTATATAATTTCACTTTTGAAGCATATTCATTCACACACACACACACACTCAGAAAAGGGAGAAAAGGAGAGTTTCGTCTTTCAGAGTTTCTAACTCAGTTTTGTTGCGTCGTCATCAGCAACCAAACAGTTTTTTAATTCTCTTCCTTTTTCAGCCTCAGTGCTGCTTCTATTTTATTTGGCATTTCCCAGACACATATCCAGTGTCTATATTCAATTTCAACAAGAATTACTGTTATTCTCTTAAACACAGTTAATCTATTACAGTGATGTGGGGGTTACACACATCTTTATAGGCAATTCTTTGTTTGCAGAAATGTCTCGAAAACCTCCAGAATATGTTACGAGGATTTGCCGTTAAAAAAATAGCTGTGAATCAAAATTGTTAATGTTGTAAAAATAACACTTCATCAGTTGCTGATTTTCTTTCACAGAGCCTCTGTGCGGCTGTTTAATGAGGCTTGAACATTATTAGCCACGTCACTGCCGCCTCAGGAGGTTGTATGAGGTCACTGTCAGCATGCTGCTGTCTCCGCTGGGCTAATAACAGGGCCAGACTTGTGACGGAGGGAACTGGCGGACGGGCGCTCGGCTGAGACGCCATGTCATTAGTGCTTGGATGTGATGAACGGCCTGTGGTCCAAGCCCTGTGTTCCCAATGTGTCTTTTGAGAGTCTTCGAGACATTGGTTTCTTTGTCCTTCTTGATTAAGCCAAAGATAATGTTTAATACTTAAAGTGCAAGGACATGTAGGTCAGTGTTACAGCTGTGCTCCAGAGTCACTGAGCAGAAATAGTCAACTACCAGGATTCAGAACTGAGTCTGAGTCTGGACAGCTTTAAGTTTTTGGACTCAATTTTCCCTGGTTAATGGCAAGTTAATATCTGGGCTTTGCGGACAAAGCAAACCATCTATTTTAAGGTTTGGACAACTGTAGATTGCAAATTTCCACAGTTTTTCCATCGTTTAAAGCTCAAATCATTTACCGATTAATCAAAAAGATTTGACAGGTTAAACTCCACAGAAAATCTGCATTTCTAAAAAAAAAAATCCCCCTCTTAAAGTCATAGTGGAAATATCTATGTACAAACTCTACACTTTCTCATTACTTTTATAAGATGAATAATGAACCCATCTGAAAGTCCTCGGCTCATATGTGTCTACTAAATAATTAATAAAAATCTTCGCTTCCAAAATCTCTAATGAATAAATTATGTTTAATCATCCCAAGAGGACCTACGGGTATAACATTTCATTATTTTATGTCATGATATTCAGGTGTTTTAATTGAATCTAATCATTACCGCCCAGTAGTCCACAGAAGGTACAGTGCGTACTTAATTTTAGGTGAGATTATAATTTCAGGTGTAAGACTTCTTTAACTGTTTGAATTGCAAGGTTAAAGTTATTAAAAATCTTCCTGCTGAATAATAAAGTGCTAATACAGATATGCATTACATCTCCTGACCTCAAAACCATTACAGGACCACAGTCCAACCTGCTGAACCATCACAATCCACTGTTTCAGTTGCATTGACCAATAAAAGTTAAACGTGTGCGAAATCGTCGTAACGGGAACCAAATTATTAGTTATTATTTGTGTTTCCTGTGTGATTTAAAACTGTACATCTAGATTTATTCATTAAACCTCAGTATGGCATCAATCTATAATAATTCTAAATGATAATTAAAATAATTTTCTGATTTTGTATCTTTTTTATTTTACTTAAACTGAGAGATACACTTGCAAATTGCAAAAAATCTACTTTGTTTTATATAAAAACACATGATAACTCTTTTCCCTTCTCCACAGAATTGTTGTTCCACTTCTCTGTATAATCTGCCCTCTCACTGTGGCCTTTCCAACCCAAACCCTGTCTGCATATGGTGAGTGTTATTTTCCTTTGAGAAAGAAAATATCCATTATTCCAAGTACATTTAACCAAATATTTATCCAATCCGAGCAGGTGTTTGTGGTCTACTTTAAGTAAAATCCAGATAATTCCAGATTATCTGAGGTGCTTCCTCTCACTCCTCTGGCGCCTCTGTGTTGTTCATATCTATTTTCTCTGCAGGTGACATCCAGTCCCTCCGGGTTGAAATCCCTCACTCACGTCCATTATCTGCTCCTCTGGGTGCGTCCATCTCAATCCCTTGCCTGGCATCACTCTCCAACATTCAGCCCTCGTCTCCTCCTGTTGTCCCAAGGGTCAAGTGGTCAGTGGTGTCCGGTGGAGTGGAGACGCAGATCTTAGTGGCTCGAGATGAAAGGGTAAAAGTCAATGATGCGTACCGCGACCGTGCAGGGATGCTCAACTACACGTCTTCGCCTGAAGACTTGTCTCTTTGGCTGGGATATTTGCGCTCCAGTGACTCGGGTTACTATCGCTGTGAGATGCAGCACGGCCTGGAGGACGCCAGTGACATTGTACAACTGAAGGTAAAAGGTGAGACGGTGCATTTGCCCACAAATGGTCGGGTGTTTGATGGAAAACCTGAGATAGGCTCCATAAACCAGCCCCGTTTGGTCACCTAGATGTCATACATGCAAGTACTGGGTAGAACAGGGTAAATCATACTGTAACTCAATATTACTATGGGTTTTAAGGTCAGTGAGGCATGGTTATATGATTTTGATCAAATAATTGCTCATCTCAATAAAGAAAGCTGTATAATTTGGGGTAAATAATAATAACATTCATAAATATCACATTTATTTCATAAATAAAAATCACCTATTAATAATGTGTTCTTTGACTCTTGTATGTGTTAGGTGTTGTATTTCACTACCGAGACGCTGCGGGCAGATACACCTTCTCCTTCCAGCAGGCCCACAGAGCCTGTCAGGCTATTGGAGCAGAAATCGCCACTGTGGACCAGCTGATGGCTGCGTATCAAGACGGATATGAGCAGTGTGATGCAGGCTGGCTGGCAGATCAGTCTGTCAGGTACCCTAGTCTGCTTTGAATCTGCTGCTACTAACATCTGCAAACTGCAGGACAATTTTAGCTGTGTCCAATCAATTCCAGACTCCGGACAAAAATGATAAAATTAGCTTTTTTCTCTGAATATTATTATGATAATTAATTTTTTTTAGGTACCCAATCCAGAAACCCCGTAAAGCCTGCTTTGGAGACATGGATGGTCAACCAGGAGTGAGAAACTATGGGACAATGAATCCAAATGATCTTTACGATGTCTATTGCTACGCAGAAACAATGAACGGTATGTACGTTTCTACTGTGCACATGAAATGGTGTTAAATTTTAAGAAATACATTCGACACTTAGTATCAAAATGCTGTGTTTTTGCAGGAGAGGTTTTCCACGATGCTGTCCCACAGCAGCTGTCATTTGCTCAAGCTCAGTCATACTGCAGAGCTGCAGGTGCTGAACTTGCAACAACAGCACAGCTCTACCTGGCCTGGAGCGAAGGCCTGGATCGCTGCAGCCCAGGGTGGCTGTCTGATGGGAGTGTGCGTTATCCCATTGTGACCCCTAGGGAGCGCTGCGGAGGGCCTCAGGCAGGAGTCAAAACACTTTACCGCTTCAGCAACCGAACTGGCTTCCCAGACCCGACCAGCCTTCATGATGTGTATTGTTTTAGAAGTAAGCCTTGTCCTTAAAAGAGTTAAAAACAGTTGACTAAAGGATTCACGTGTGAGTTTTTTAATAGAGTGTTTTTCTTTCCTCACAGTCGGCAGCAATGTTACCTTTGTAGGACCAGAGTCTGAAGACATTGGAAAAGAAGTAGTGATTCTCAATGAAATGGATCAAGAACTGCAGATAAGCCACAATGTGGAGCAGGTGGAACGAGAGGCCAAAAGTGTGTTGGAGTCTTTTGCCTTTGTTTCACCTCCATCCACTATGGAAAAACAGTCCGATGCACAGCTGACAAATGTATTCAATACAACACAGTCTCCCCTCAACGCCACATTTCCTGTGGACAGTCCACAGTTTTATAATAAGACGTCACCTTCAGTTGTTAATGTTACGTCTGTGTATCCTACGACACAGACAAACGACACAACTGACAGCAACAAAACAAATGATTTTCCACAGAACACATCAGCACCACCCTTAGATGACGATAGCACAGATTCTCAACAAGATGTCAAGGTCTCCATTCACCATTTTGAGCTCAGAAGCACAACCACATCTCCTGAAGTGACGTACAAACCATATACGCAAAACCAAACAGTGCCAGGAACTGAGCCTGAAGAGCAAACAAAGGCAACAGAGAGATATTCTCGAGAAGAACAAGGGACGGTTTGGGACGTGTCTCAAAGCAGTAGTAATGATACTAGCGAGGAGAACATCCTGGAGGCCACATTAATACCCTTGGACACCAAGTTTGAAGCAAAGGTTGAGGAGACCACAGCCCCTGAGCTCAGACTGATGTCTTTGTCAACTCAGTCTACCAGCAAAGAAGAAGAACTTCCCACGGAAGTTTCCAAAGATAGCACCAAGGACCTAACTTCAACATATTGGGTCTCTGTCGATGGATCTGGAGGAGTCTCTCAAGGTTAGATTTCGTCTTGTTGTGACCGGATATTATAAATTATTATCATGGTAGCCTAGTGGTTAAGGAAGAGGGCTTGGGTCCGCAAGGCTTTAGGTTCTAACCCTCCAGGATAACGTCTTGTGGGCTCACCACCCACAGGAAGGCTGACAATATGGTGCAATGTTATTTTGGTGGCACCGGCTGCTTCTGCGACCTGGCAATGGACAAGTAGGTGAAGATGAAGCATGGACTTGGTCGTAACTGTGTGTTTCCAGGTGAAAACAAAAACACACGATTTACGATGGAGTCACAAAAAACATCTGTGTTCACTGTAATCGTTGTGTTCCATGTTTGAACTGCATGGAAACACAAATAAAATATGTTCCCTGAGCAACGAGGAATGTTTCTTTAAATGTAATCAATCCAGTGTGTTGACAGACACTGTAATTTCAATGTCTGTCTTTTATGATTCATGAGACTAGTATCTCGCGACAACATGTATTCAGAAAAACTCTAATGTCCTTTGTACATCTTGTGTGTTTTCTTTCCTCTAGAGGCCGATCATGACGTTGAAGCTGTCACCTTCACCACCTCAACTGATTCTCCCACCACAGGGTTCACTTCTCACCTGTCACCTTCTGCTTCTGCTGGCAGCATGTTAGCTGAATCTGGAGTGACTGCAGTTACGGATGTGACCACCTCGTCCGGCACTCGAACCACTGAGAGACTGACCATTCACACCACAGCCGCCCAACTCTGGGATTCTGGTATTTCTAAAGAGGAAGGAAGTACGAGTTTAGAATCAGAGGATTTTGTCACAACAGAAAACCTGGTTTTAGAAGCAAATGTCACTCTTGATAAATCAAAAAGTTCTCCAAAACCTACAGATTCTAGTTCGGTGCTGTTTCGTACATCAGGATACAGAGTGTACTGGGAAACTGCAACTCCTGCTTATGAAGAAGCGAGTGGACAGGAGCCCGCTGCAGTGACAGCAATCTACGGGGAGGACGGTACACCTTCCAAAACTCTTTTGGAAGAAATGAAAGTTTCCCCAGCTGTTGATGTTTCCTTAAAACCAATAAGGGACGTTAGAGTTTCTCCAACTGCTGAAGAAAGCATTTCAGTCACCCCATCTCTCCTGGACAATACAACGATGTCCTTCTCATCAGAAGAGGTCACAGTCATATCAAATGAAAAAGTGACACTTGCTGCCCAACCAGCAACCAACTTTGCAACAGTTGCACAAGAAGAAATGAACACAACTCCAACTCTTGGACAGGATGCAGTTCTGGAAAAGTCCACAGCATTCACAACGCTAAAAGAAAACGCTGCCAATATTAAAACTGAAGCTAATGTTTCCTTGGCAAGTGAGGAGTTGGACCTCGCTTTTGAGGAAGGACCTAATGTTACTCTAACCTTGGAGGAGAAACCATCCAGGGCTGCAGGCCTTAATGAAGAGGATAAGGTTGCCCCAGAGTTTGAGGAAAAATCGAATTTTACTCCTACTGTTGGCTTTCCTCCTAATTCCCAAACCTCTGACTGGTCGCAGACGACCACCACCACTGAATCCCCCAACAATCTCTCAACCAGTGGCAGGAAGACTTCGTCTGTCACCTCAACAACAGTAGCCACGCGTTCCTCTTTAACTACCAGACCCAGCAGAATGGCTGCAGAAACCTCATCTACCAGCATTTCAACGACAACACACAGGTCCAAACAGCCCTGGAGCCCCACCACCACAGCACCAAGAGTTTACTCCAAGACATCAGAACCCCAGAGGGTGACAAGCCTCGTATCACAAGTGGATCCAGGCGTTGGTGACAGTAAGCCCACACCTACCCAACCACCTACCCTACTTATCAGGCCCAGTGAGCGGGCAGCTGTAGGAGGTGTTGGGAAAACTTCAGGTAACATTAAAGCTGCTCTCCTCACCCTAACAGTCCTCCTTTTCTCATGAAGTAAGTGATCTTTCCTGGGCCCTAAGCTGCTGAAGCACAAGTCTCTTCACTTTATGTTTTTTTCAAGAGACTTCTCATTTTTTCCTTTTTGTCTCAGTAATCCCAAACCTCACCCTCCGTGACTCCTCACTTCTGTTCCTTCCAATCCGTCAGGATACTCACCCTGGAATAACTCCCTCCCCTGGCATTTGTCCCACACTCCTGTCTCACCATGCATGTCTTTATTTTTCCTGATCAGATATTGACTTCTGTGAAGTAGTGACAACAGAATGGCCTCTTTTTGCCTAAGAGTCCATATTTGAAGGAGAATTTTCAAAATTGTGAATAATAGTCATCATATTTCTCTTGATGCTGTTAATATGCATGTAACATAACATCTGGCTTCAGTCTGTCTCTGTTAATGCAAAGATGTCGAATGCAAAAATGCTAACCAGTACAGATGCAATATCTTTGTCTATCTATTACCTCCAGTTGTTTTCTTTCAAGGCTAATAACAAAAGTTGAATAATTGTGTTCCAACTCACAAACATTAATGTTGCATTTTTCAGACCATTTGTTTTATGATTGTATATCATGACATGTTCTGTTATTACTTTTTTATCACACTATGTGTACAGTTGCTGCTTCTTTAAAAGTAAAAATGTAAAATACCAGTCACTTAACTAATTCACTTATTTTTATGATAGTTTCCTAGAAGAAAAAAAACTAAAAATTCCTGTTTAATGTCAAACCATTGCCATATCTCATGTATATAAAAGAGATAAATGTAGTTTACCTTTGTGTGAAAAAAAGCAGTTTATGTATTGTACAGAGCAGCTGTTTTGTCACACTCCAAACCTGAGCTCTATCACATCAACCCATTGTGTATTTGTCAGCACTTTGACTGCATGTGATTCTCATTACAGTATGTGTAAGGCAGTTATTACCCTTAATGCACAGGCTAACTAGAGGAGAAATGTCTAAATAGCTCTATATTGGTGCTGACTGTAATGACAGACACCACAGAGTTCCTGTTTACAGGGTGTCAAGGGGAAACAAACCGAATCCCCTTGTAAAATGTTTAATTTTGGGTTTGACACACATGCCATCACTTTGCCCACTTTTACAAATTTAGAAAATTAGAGTGAAACTCCAACCGCTGGTTTTTCTTCACATCCTTGTCATGCTGACACTAAATCACAGATTTGCGTTTTTCATCTTTTTTATTCATTGTTCTTCAGCACGAGAATGAAAAATTTTAATACCAGATAAATCAACAGACATAATTTGTTTGCTTTTTGGATGATATTTAGTGGTTATTTAGTATATTATTCTATATCAAATCCCTTTACTGTACATTTTTAACTCACTATATTGTTGAAATGTTGCCAAAGCGTTTATCAGTGCTAATTTCAGCTAGAATATTTTGATAGATCGTTTCACCAGAAATGTACTGTCTTAGATGAAAGAAGACATGATTTTTCATTGTCCTCACCAAAAGTTTTGCAAGAAATCCATATATTTATTCTAAAGAGTGCATTAAAATATATCCAAGGGCCAAATTCATATAAATCACTTTTTTGACATTTTCCCCTAAGCCCTTATATGTTTGGTTTAAATCTGGTTTGGTTTTTTTGCAGGTTTTTGCCTGAAAAAGGTACAAAAGTGGAGAAAACCCGAGTGTTTAAGAATCAAAATTGTCCTCTGCCGCCATCTGTCGGTTATCACGAAACAACCTTTTATATTATATCCCTTTCAGATAAATGACTGAGACTTTTTGGCCTGTTTCTATTATTTTCTGATTGAATGGTCCTGAAAACCTAATAATAACTGAGCATTTATGTTTCAGACGCCTGTATTAACGACCCCTGTCAGAATGGAGGCACTTGTACAGACCTAAATGGGCAGATTCAGTGTCTCTGTTTGCCTTCATATGGCGGAGCCCTCTGTCAGACTGGTATGTTTTCTCTTTTCAATGTGTGTACTTACACCTTATCTCTAAGTAAATATACATTCATTATAGATTTTATGATTGTGTTTGTGATTTACACAAGACAACTTTAAAGGATTATTTGATATCAGAGCTATATAATACTGTGTGCATCCCCCCTCTCCTTATCTTTCCTGTCAGATCTGGAGAGATGTGAACCAGGTTGGGACAAGTTTCACGGTTTCTGCTACCGCCACTTTGGCCAGCGTCTGAGCTGGGAGGTGGCTGAGCAGCACTGTCGCATGCTGGGAGCTCACCTGGTTTCCATCATGACCCCAGAGGAGCAGAGCTACATCAACAGTGGGTCCCGCTGTTGCAGACTTACAGGAAATCCTTTTTTATAGCCTGTGTGCGTGACTTTTTAATGGCTTTGTTAAAACTAATTGCAGCATGATGGATGTCTGTCCCCCCAGGCAACTATAAAGAATACCAGTGGACTGGTTTGAATGATAAGACCATTGAGGACGACTTCCGCTGGTCTGATGGAAACCCACTGGTGAGTGGTATGAAAAACCAGGCTAGATATATCTACATATTTAATTATCTACAACAAAGATCTTTTTATAGATAATAATGGAACCTAAAACAATGGACTAGTGAATAGATTCACAGAGTTGTGACAAATCTTCCCTCTGCCAGCTCTACGAGAACTGGTACAGAGGACAGCCAGACAGCTACTTCCTCTCAGGGGAAGACTGCGTGGTGATGGTGTGGCATGATGATGGACGCTGGAGTGATGTGCCCTGTAATTATCACCTGTCTTACACCTGCAAGAAAGGCACCTGTGGGTATAATACTCAGCATATACCAGAAATAGCACGTATTGCTGGGATAACATTGAATTTTATCTGTAATTCTATTTCTTCTCTCTCACTACAGCGTCTTGTGGTGCACCACCAAAACTGAGAAATGCGTCAATATTTGGAAAAGTTCGTCACAGATATGAAACCAACACAGTCGTACGTTATCACTGTAACGATGGCTTTCAGCAGAGACTAAATCCTCTGATCAGGTGTTTGTCTAGTGGTGTTTGGGAAAGACCACAAATCATGTGCACCCCTGGTAAGACCACCCCTACATGCGGAATACATCAATTCATGAATTTTAATCAACAGTGATAATGTTTGGGTATTTGGATTTCTAGTAGCAGGAGGTCCAGTCCAGGAGTCTGAGCTGATATCACTGACCAACAACTTGGCGGTATTCGAGGATGAGTTTGAAACCACTAAGGAGAAGCCACAGTACTGGGACATCAAATTTTAGATCTCAGCCATGCTTTTGTTGATGTGTTGCTGTGTTCAATGCTGCTGCTGTAACATAACACACACACAAAAACATTTCTTTTATCAACCACTGCTAAAAATGATACAACAAAAACACAATAGTACAAAAGCAACAATGGACTAGATGTTCCTTTTCACAGGACATGGCTGCAGGAGAAGTCATGGTCCTAGAGAGAGACTCTGTTTAAAAAAAAACATTCCTTCTTTGTTAAATATCACTGCAATTACTGCCAGAACAAGAAGATTTTTTCAACATCTGATGAATCCTATTCAACCTAATGCAGTAAATGTATAAACCAGCTACAAGTCTACATTAATAATCATTTTCACATGTGTTTTTAAGAACAACTTTTAAATGGTGCTAATATTTGATAAACTTTGGATCCAAAAATGCATTTGTTTCGGTTTGCTGCATAGGTTTGTATCTTGTCCTGACCTTTCCACCCAAATCCAAAGCACAAAGTCGACAAATATTGTACATAAAATTGCTTTCACATCTGTGATCGCTGTCTGCCTTTGCAAAAACGATGTACTTTTCCCCCAGCAGACACTGTTTTGTTCATCGGCTTTATGTTGTAATAAAGTTTTGTAGAACAGAGCAAAGATTAAATCATTCTTTTACCTTCAGCATGGTATATGGGCTCTTTTCTTGGATACTATTTTACCTAAACAAGTTATAATGGCGGTTAACGAGTTTAGGAAATAAAGATTTATTTTTTAAACGTAATGAACTGTAAATTACAACACTCAAATCATTAAAATGTATACTTTCTTATTTTAACCTTAATCCGTACTTTTTATGAGTGATGCTACAAATGCTATTATTATTAATAAAATAATAACAATAACTAATATTTATTCTACAGTAAGAAAAATAACAATAAATGGTTAATTTATCAACACTTTATGCAAAGTTAGCCCAGTGGCAAAATAAAATAAAATAGAAGTTTATTTTTTAGATTGCAGTAATGGCCGCAGGGAAGTACCACACCTCTTTACGACTTTTTTACGACATACGTCACCTGTGCTTCATCATGTCGATAGAGGAAAATAAACAGAGAAACAAACAAGACTGAGGAGAACAGAAAGTAAACATTCTTGTAAGTATCTGTGAAAATGGGCTTCAGTAATCATTAGGGAGAAATACGTTTGAAAACATCAGAAACACCTGAGGCAGCGGACTGTAAAAACGTTTGGAATGAAAGAAACTGTTACAAAAATAAAATGGCCGGCCTTCTTCGATAAAGCCTAAAATGTAAACGTAAAAACCGAGTATATATTAAAAGTGTGTGCTACTTTTAGCAACACATAGTGATGTCTGGTGATATTTTATAATTATTCCGAGTTATCAATTGGTTTGCTTTTCCTGCTGTGCACGATTGAGCCAGGAGGTGGCAGCAAAGCATCAGTATTGTCGTTTGAGCGTTACTTTAAGTCAGGTGATTTGGTCCTCAGTGACTTACCCGGTGATTTTTAGTGACTCTGATCGGAATTAACTTTAGTGGTGAGGTGGACGTGTGTAGGCAGGTTTTCATGTCCTGTTGTTAAGGTAAAAACAACAAAAAAGAACTTAAACTTAAAGTATGAGCAACACACTGGTGGATATGAATGAAATAGTTGCTCTGTTGACAGTGAAGTAAAGTAAATGAAAAGTTAACCAGGTGTAATAGTAGCTAATGTTTATTCGGAGCTTTTACCTCCTGGAAAACTTTGTGAAGAGTGGATGTTAGTAGTAGTAAGTAGGTTGGTAGTTGATAGGTAGGTTAATATTAGTGGTATTGGTAGATCAGTAGGCAGTCATTAGTTGACTAAGCACAATCTCAATTATTATTGTTATTATACTCCACTATTTCAATATTACTACTGGGATAAATTTGTATTTCAGTATATTACTGTCTTTCTTAGTGTGTATATTATATTACAATTTATACCTCAGTGTCTATCTGTATAAGCATATCCACATATATACAGTATGTACTGCATATACATAAATATAAATCCACATATAAACATACATATGCACCTAGATATACCTACACATATACCTATGTTTGCACATAAACATACTCATTAAAGGCACATATAGAATGCCCATACAGTAAATTAGTCATACATTAACATATACATGTTAACCATATAAATGTAAATACACCAATTATCCATTAGATATGTATGTACGTATATGTGAACGTATATGCATACCCACAAATAAAACTATGCTACTCAATGCATAGTTTTATTTCCCCTGTAAGTAAATGCCGCCATCATTTTTCAGGAACCTTATTCTGCAGGTGCGACTCCCTTAATGCTGAACACAACAATACTAGTCTTCTCTATCAGCAACATAGCACCAGGCAGGGCATTGAACCAGTGCACATTAGTGCTGCTCACTAACCAAAAATACAGGGTTATAGTTTTGCTGCTGCTCCCCTGGTGAGCAGTAACGTGGTGCAGACCCTCCTCTGTTGTGCTGCAGCTCAATTAAAAACACAGATGCACATAATCAGCGGTGATGAAAGACCAGGGCTGCATTGATGCGGCTGTTGGATGTTCTCAGCGGTGTCTGCGTTGGAGCCGTACACAGGTTCTCAGGCCTTCAGTGGCGGCACCAGGTCTTTTCCTGAATGCAGCGGGGCGGGTGTCCGATCTTCCCGTCACAGAGCTGATAACACGGTTCCAGATGGGAGTGTATTGTTTGGCCCGTGACCGTGGGGTGAGGAGGTCACCGTGGAGTGAACGGGGGCCAGTCTTTAAGGACTCCTGGTGGAGTTCCTCTTTTTTCCATAGACGCGTGGCTCGCTAATTGAGGGTCCACCTCCCTGAACCCTGCACTGGGTCCTTGACACTTGGAAGTGACCAGTGGTGTGAACTGTGGGGACACGAGTGAAGGGGAGGGCCTGCAGCGTCCATGTAGTTTTTATCTCCCTATTGTGTTGTTTAAACGGTGCCTGGTGTTAGATATTAGGGTTATTTTGATATTCCTGCTGTTATTAGTCCAGAAAATAGAGGGGTGTCAAACTCAAATGAGTTGAGGGCCACCAAGGGTTTAGGGTCTTCTTTTTTTAATGCATCTGCTGAGGATTTTATTAAAAAATACATTGTCAAAGTGTTTTGCCTACTTAAGTTATAAACTTGAGTAATAAAATATATTTCGTAAATTAA
>JAFBJS010002171.1:47444-70060 GCA_016785265.1 Paraplagusia blochii | reverse complement strand
AAAAAACAGTTTTTGAAATAAAAAAATTATAATTTACAACAGACCATATGATAATAAAATCAAATGTTTGTTGTACTTAAATAAAATAAATGTTTGAATTATTTTACCACTGAACCAGTGGTTCTCAACTTCTTAACCCTTAATGACAAACCACGACCCAAGAATTATTTTTACTTCTCAGGTTTAACATTCAGTAACTGTAGTCTTAAAGTTTTTTCAGGAACTTATTATTTAAAAAGAATTATATGTATATATATATATATATATATATATATATATATTTTATTTTATTTTATTTTATTTTTTTATTTTTTTTAATTGTCTAAGTTTAGGCCTGTGACCCACTCAAAACCGGTCCACAACCCACTTTTTGGTGCGACCCATCAGGTGAGAATCACCGCACTAAGCCTAAGACTTTTATTCCTATGGACATTTGACTTTTGTAGATGAATTTAATGATCCAGCAGCAGCAGCATTCAGGTTAAAAGCTGCTCAGCCCAGACTCAGACATGCAAACAACACATCACACACTTTCTCACAGCACTGTCCAGACACACACACACCCACAGTGTGACGCAGACAGTGTGAAGGGTCTCATCTCGCCCGCCTTTCTTTGGCTGTCTGCTCCATCTGACCCGGGCTTTTTATTCATCTAATTAAGAAGTCAGACCCTCCAGCGTGCCATGACACACTCACGGCTGATTTCTACCCGTGTTTTGTGCGTGTGTCTTCGTCTGGATAGATCCGATTTATTCAACAATCTATAAGATATTGTTTTCCCCTAGAGTTGGTGCCCCTCAGTCAATGGTCTGAGAAATAAAAAAAAAAAGTTCAGGGATAATTCACAAAAACTCTCAACGGCAGTTGACTAGTGGGGTTTTGTGGGAAATCAGCAAGTGGGCGACTGTGACAGGACAAGAAATCTGAGACAATGTGAGCAGACAATTCCCATGTATGATCTTTGCCACACTGTTAAAAGTAAAGGCTCCGTGATCATGGGAGAAAAAGACTAAATATTACCTGCCATGAGAGTCTGGTGGTTTCAAAACTTTACATTCAGGTTTGTGTCTGTGTGAGCGCACGTATGCAAAAGTGAATTTTTATAGCCCACCAGGGATGGACGACACACTTGTCTGGACATCCGTGGAGGACTTCCCCTTTCACCCCTTCTGACTGAGTCACAACCTTTGAGCGTTCATCAGAAGAAAGAGCAAGAGGTTAAACTCCCCAAACCCAACAGGTCAACAGCCTCTTTATCCAGCCTTGACCCCAATTCTCTAGTTTAGGAACTGACTTTTCACATTTCTCAAATCACTGATTTCATCTGTCCAAAACTGCCCCCCATTCATAAAGGAGAAATGACCTCAACGGTTAATGGACTTTAGAAAACAGTTAAAACTGAAAGCTGTAAATCAGTAAGTTTTCTCGCAGTTTCTCATGACAATATAGAGAATCTGAAATAGAAGTAGGTCAGTGTGGATTATAATTTGGTGAAATAATACTAGAGGTTAAATATTTTGTGTATAACAAAGAAAAAAGCTCAGCATAGAGAACGTAAGTCATTGTCAAAATAGCTCCATTCATTAAGCCAAAATTATTACAGCAGAACCTCAACCTTGCCCATAAATAAATTACTATTTACTATTTTTATGTGTAAAAGTCTTAAAATGTATTTCACTAAAACTGAGAATCAAAGGCATGTTAAATGTTGACAAATGATAAACGTCTAGAGCAGGGGTGCCCAATAGGTAGATCAGTATCTACCAGTAGATCTCCAAAGAAGTGTTGGTAGATCCTGAGCAATAACAGAAAAAATAATAGTCATTAAAACTAGAGATCACTGGGCTAATGTCAGAATATATAGGTGTCGAGTCTGACAGCATAACGTAATGTAGAGAATAAGATCCAGTGAATATAGGTAAATATATTAAAAGGTTACAATCTCAGTAAATCACTATCGTTAGGTCATTTGAAAAGTAGCCGAGAAGACCAAAAAGTGTGGACACCCCTGGTTTGGAGGTTGTCAGAGCCAAACAAATAAAAAAAACTCAGAAAAACCTTCAGAACCTCCAGAAAAAACTATATAAAAAATGAAAAAAAACATAGGTACAACTAAAATATACACCAAAAGTTGCTTAAACAATTCATCCATCAACTCAGAGACAAATTAGAGGGAGGCAGAGGGACACTAATGTCTTCTTCTGAGGTCCCAGGTCGGATGGAACCTCTGACCACCACTGGTCACTTCTACTGTAGAAGAACCAGCAGTGTGAGATCAGGAGGGAGGGTTGGTGTCGGTGTGAAAACTGAGCAGCAGGAAGTCACAGGTGTCTTTTGGAGACCGGTCAGGGAGATCTACACAGGCACAGAAGGACAACCACAGGCTATTGAAAAAGGCTCATTCAAAGGAGCCACCAGCCAAACCAACACACACACACACACACACACACACACACAGAGGCAGAAAGTAGTCAATTATATGTGGACAAGAGGTGACTCCAGGGAGGAAGTGACCATTGTCCACCGGCCCTGAGGTCAGACCTCTTCATGTCACTTTCTGACCTCCAACAGATTGAAAGTCTTATTTATTTATTGAGCCTTTTTTCATGGCCTTTTCTCCACAAAGTGGGTTTGTGAGCAGCAACGAGTGGGTACGGGTACGAACGTAATGCTGTGAAACCTGTTTGATATTTTATTTTGAAACCTAAAGAAATCACATAGCAGCTTAATTGCAGTTTCAGATCCTGATAGAAATACAGAGAAGCATGGATGGTGTCTCTGTATAAACACATGATCACATGATGTTGAGGAATTATGATATATAATATATACATTTGACTTAGACTTAAGACCTTTATTTACCTTTATCGTCATTGCACAGAAACACAACAGTGAGACTGACAACGGGATGGCGTTGCTTGGCAACCGAAATACACAGTATTCCCTGCAAAACGTGTAAACCATGAGGTAATAATTAAGTAAGTAAAATATTATATTATATATAATACTTATAATTATATATAACTGGACTGTGACGGCCAAGCGTTCATATTGACGGGGCTTTTTGATCCTTTGATGTCGGCCCTTGTTGTCATTGTGAAGCGGAATTCACCAAGTGTTAGATTGTTCACCCACCAATAGGGAACGTGTCGTGAGACAGGTTAGTTTTATCCTACTGATGATGTGTCGTCGCAATAGAAAAACTATATATAGTTTATATAAATATATACGATATATTAGTATATGTTATACATATACTATTTATAAAATGTACACTTTTTAAACAACTAATCATTTCGTTCTCAGCTACACAAAATAAAACTTGTCATTGTGATCTAAATCACTGCACACAACAAAATGTCACCATTGCATTTAACAGGCCTGGGAAGCAGTGAGTGGGGACGGTGCCATGCTCAGTGGACTGCCGTGGTAACCTGGCAGCTGGTGGATTCAAACTTGAAACCCTCCAGACTTAAGTCTGCTTCCTTGACCACTAGGCCACCACTACATCAATATATAATCCTCTAGGTCAACATCAGTTTCTTACCATCTGTTACCGCCAATGACTTCCTATATTTTTTTCTGTTACCGTAAGTTTTTGCGTAACCACGTTATCCCAAAGTTTTCCTCCCTCATTGCTCCACTTCCACATGCAGACAGTGATTCATTCCCATTTGTACTTGAACAGGGTTTCCCCCAGAACTGCACCAGTGCAGCACCCTCCTGCTCCTCGCCTGTCTTTTTTTTTCTAAAGCTGTCTTTCCTTGACTTTCTGTATCCCCCGTCTGGCCCTCCGCAACCTCTCCTCCATCTCTGCCCCATCCCCTCCTGCGCAGCCATTCTTCACTTCTGGGTCGGGGGCTCTGGGAGACGGACTACGGGGACCCGCGGTACAGAATGCTAATCAGGCCCTCGGCGGCACTTCCCACGATTTTTGCTCCCAGACGTGCGCTTTTGTCTTGTTATTGATTCCATTACAATCAGAGGGCTCTCGTAACTTTTCCGCTGCTGTCTGGAGGCTGGTCTGCCACGCTGACTCTGCTTCTCATATGGCACTGGAGACTCAATCTGTGTTCTAATTCTAAAACAAATAAGGCAGTCCATGTAATTGCAATAAAATGTATTTTTGATTAAAGCGCACGTTTGTTACTTACTTAAATAAGAGATTTCTTTCACGTCTAGCGCTCTTGTACCTTTAACACTCTGGTATTTACGTCAGTTTTGACTTATCTTTTTTCACTGAAATTTAATTCAAGAACTAAGCCTCCCCTACATTCTTGAAAATGAACTAACCAAAGTTTTAACAAGTGTCAGTTAGAGAGCAAGTGATGATGAATTAATGACAATGTCAATTAATTTATATGTTATGTTTAGGGTATCAAAAAAATCAATCTTTTTTTCACAGCATTAATGAATGTGATTTTACTTTTGAAAATCCAGTAGATATTGATTCAACCAGTGAATCTGCAGCTGGATCACTGCTCTGTTCTTGTTTTTGGTATTTTAAAAAGCTTCAGCATGGAATTAAAGTGAATTTATTCTTAATAACCATCATTTCACCTACTGTACTAGTACTTCAGCCAGAAACAAATAGAAAAAAAGACCAAACCTACAGACAGAACTGTGAAATAATTCATTTATACCCATTAAAAGCTTAGTTGCAATAAAACAAACACTGCATTTTACATTATGTATTTAATTAAATGATATTGTTTAAATAGTGATGTAATTTATTTCACATCTTCCATTGTGAACATTCTGGACGAGGGAAATTTAAAGTAATTAATAAATATACTTCAGCCAAATTCATTTAAAAAATAAATGTTTAAAAAATGTAATTTATTTATAGTTCAGTCATTCATTCCTCATCATCCTCTTCTATTTGTTGCCTGCTCGTAGCGTTAATAGTCTCCACGCCTGCCACCCAAATCACACTACACCAGGGGTGGGCAAACTTTTTGACCTGCGGGCCACAATTTCTCCTAAAATTGGACACGGGGCCGAGTCAAGAGCAGAGAGATGGAGCGTTCATGTAAGCTAAGATAAATGGCTAGTAAAAGTCATGTATCAAACCCAAAATACTACATTTCTAATAGCCTTTATTATGTCATCTACTGGGGATTCTAAAAGCCTATTATGTCATCTACTGGGGAAACGCAGGCATTGTAGGGAAAAGTCGGAAGTTTAATTATAATATAAATAAATTATTTAATTTGGACAGGGATGGCGGGCCGCATAAAAAGGGTCAATGTGGCCCCCGGGCCTTAGTTTGCCCACCCCTGCACTACACCATAATGTGAGCCTTCTTGCCTGGAAAGCAATCTGGCTAAACTACAAATTTACGGAGAAAACAATGATTAATGTTAATCAAGTAAAAACATATAGCTAAAATCACTTAAATTATTAACTAAATTTGAACAATAGGTGAGGTTAAAGTCATTTTTACCTAAAACTCTGTTTGTTATTTATCCTACTAATCTAAATGTAAATTATTTTCATAAACATTTTTATGTACTGTAGCTCTTTACTAACTCGAAGCTTTTTAAGTTAATTTAAAAAGCCGACAAAACCGATCTGATCACATGGTCTCTCTTGCCTTCAATTCTCCTGCTAATAAATAATATATGGAACTATTTCAATAGGTTCCTAATACACCAGTCCCTAAATGACAATTGTAAATGCTCAGCTAACACCAGCTGCAGTAAATGGGTTAATCTATTCCACTTCACTCGCACGCGCCAATTTGTCTTCTAGGCTCCTATATTAGACATCACGTAAAAGGAGACGAGCAGTTTTAAATGTCACTCCGTGATCTACGGTTTCACATCAAGACCGTTCTGAAGATTCAACCAGCGCCGCGCTTTCATTCTCCACATTGGACCCTGTGCTGATAAATGATCATTCATAAGGAGTAAAAGAAAAAAGAGCTGATCATCATGTAAACAATGCTTTTATTGATTATTTTCACCGGAAACAGTTGCATAGTACAGACACAGTAACTTGTGCAAATCACACATTTCTAATCACTCCTGAGACAGTCCATCACCTTGTGCAAAATAACGCAGTCATTCACTTGCAGTGAATCGTGGTTTTTCCGTCACTCCACGTTGATCAAATGCATTTCCTGTAGAGTGTGTGATGGAGATCATTGTCAGGGAAATGATTTTGATAAACAAAATGGGGAATTGTGATTAAATCACAGAAAACCTCTGCTAAACACATCAAATACAAGTCAATACGTTGAAAACACAATTTTTTTTTGCTCTAACGTGACTTCCAAACACATTGCACCTCTGCTCATATATATATATATATATATATACAATATAACACTTCTTCAACAAACCCGTTTATTCACATGTGCAAACAACAGCAAATGCTACGTACATGCAGTGCAAACCTAAGCACCACATATTTGCATAGATCAAGTGTAAACATTAACTACCAACTGTATCTGTTTTAATTACCATAACTTATTGAGCAAATGGCATTAATGTTGAGGAATTTATTGAAAACTTTGCGTAAGATGTTTTTAGAGTTTCTGTGTAAACGTTTTTCATTTCAAGTAATCCAGTCATAGATTGTCAAAATCATGATTGAAATACAAAGTTCACATGAGACCTAATGTATATAATAATTGCAAAAAAGAAGCAGTGGAAAAAAAAATCAACTCTATGCTGAATAAATATAAAAGGTGTAAACATTTTACATCTATAAAATCTATAAAAATCTTAACTAATTACCTAACCTAACAAGTCAAAATAGAGCAGTAATTGAAATAATTTTCTAACAGTTCTTCATCCAGCTTTAACAACTTCAAGTTGTGTGTCGTCAGAGCAGATCTTCTCCAACAGCACAGGAACAAACTCCGAGAATCCTCCTCTCCTCCTCCTGGAGGAGACACTGTCCCGTGCCAGTTTGTCATAGTTCATCACAGTCCATCAGACAACCAAAGTTTGTCCACCGTAGTGAGACACTGGCATCATCCTCCAGTAGCAGGTGTTGATAGTGATGGTCGTAATCCAACAGTCAGGTGATCAAGACTCTACGGGAAACCTTTGAAAGAAGAAGCAAAGAAGGCATTTAAAGAAAATCAACCAGATATAAAATATAACATTACAACATTGAGCAGGAAATGTACAATATATATATAATAACTGAAATCACTCATGTAGAGTCTGACACAATAAGCAGCTTGATTGAAGATGAATGCACCACCTACAGAGCCAATCATTTTATTGGGCCAATCGGTAGTGACACAGCCATCTGTCTGCATTTTCTTCACGTCTCCTAATATATATATATATATATATATATATATATATATATATGTATATACAATTACTCTGCTCCCAATCACTGCCCATAGATTGTCCAGCGATAGAAGAGGCACCCACTCCTCACACAATCAGCCCAGACACCAAAGTACAACATGCTGCCCCCAGCCCCCAACCAGTAAACTCTGGAACAGTCTAGACGCAAGCTGCTCTACCAACCCAGCACATCCCACCCTCTCCTCTCTCCTTCTCTCCTTGTCTCCTCTCCTCCTTCTCATCCCCTAGCATCATTGTCTAAGCCACCAAAGTATTTTTCCCACGCTTTATTTTTCTCTGTCCTGTTTGTAGCCGTGCAGAAGGAGGAGGAAAAGATGGGGGGGTGGGGGGTGGGGGTAACATAAGAGAAAGGGGGGGTGGGTATGGCACTGATGGGATCTCCATGGCAACCTCCCATTGGCATGCCCCTGATTGGAGTATGTGGTGGCTAATTATTCACTGCATATACTTAAAAAAAAAAAAAACAATAAAGTAGAAGGTATTGAAATGCAGAGCCAAGCATCACATGATTTGTGATTAACATATTAGAGCAGCACTGATGATAGTTCTATATAAACTGAAATATGTGCTCTATATGTTGTATACATATATATATATCTATATTTTGTTAGTAAATTAAAATTCCGTTGTAATTTCCACGTGAACATCTTCACACACTTGACATTTGGAGCGCTAGGACACTGCAGTCTTTGGATGTCCGGTCTCAGGGCATGGACACGGCAGTGGCGTTGGTGCATGTGTGTGGACGCAGGCGCTGCCGTGTGAAAGGGAGCAGTGGGATATTGGTGTGAGTGTGCGTGTATGTAAGGAGGGAGGCCTTTAACAATGGCTGCCATTGTTTACCAATCTCCCTCGTCCATTAATCAGGACGATCCGGCTCTAATTGGCGTTTTGGTTAAGCTGGTCTCCAGACCCTGTTCCCTCCACTGGCCTAAATAATGGCGTTACGCCACAAGTGCCGCCACACACTGGGGAGGACAATGTGCCGCTTGTCTGAGGGCCCGGGACGGGGATCCCCACCCTCTCCTCTTCCCGTCTTTTCTTAGCGCCCCCTGCGCCCCCAAAACAAACCTCACACAGGAACACAAAGAAGTCCTCTCACTATTGAGATCTCACTGTCGCAGGCTCCCTCTCCTTGTCTGCCTGTCTGCCCCCTCTGCCCCTCCACCCCCCCATCACACCCTCCGGCCTCCTTTGACTTCTTTCTCTCACTACACTTCTCTTCATTCATTGATGGCAGGATTTCTTATTGGTAAGAGTGAAGGTCAGAAAATCACACCAACTTCTACAGTAACATATGGCGGCAGATCGACAGTGAGCGCAGCTATAGTTCAATGTTTGTTTGAGTTTACGTAGAGAAACTGGCTTTTAGTTTTAGTTTTTTTTTTTTTTTCACTCATTTTTACTGTTGTAAAAACATATTTTTACTATGTTAAATTGACCAGCTTCTATTAAAAAAAACCAAAAAAAAAACGTTAAAGTCCTACTCTGGCTCCAGTGGTACAGTGATACTTCTCCTCCCAATTTTTTGACATTTTAATCTTAAGACCATTCATTTTACCTGAGGGAACCCAGATTTTTGACTGTGAGCTCCTGTAAAAACCCTTTTTTGGAGGTTTTGCTCTGGTCTCAGTGTAGAACTGCAAATACTTCTGTAAGCAACAAATCCCAGTATTAACTAATTTAACTAAATCTCCTAAAACCCTCTGTGAAATATATCATATTCCACCTGTGTCTGCACAAAGCAAATCTGAAATATTTTCTCCTACATGGACTCTTCTCCAACTTCCTATGATCTCTCCGGTCGCTGCAACCTATTTTCCGTGAAATCCCAGAAGGGAATTTAACTGTACATGTGTGAGGGAGAAATGTGTGATAACAAGATGAGATTTATGAAGACTGCTGTGTTGCTAATTATGGCGTCTTGTGGATGTCATCCAGCATGTAGGCGTTTTTTTTTTTCCTATCTTTTTTTTTTTCCGAATCGTCAAACGAAGCCACGTGGCATAAAGAAAAACCCTCACGCTTGCTCTGCATGCTGTAGCAGTGTCTTCGTAATTAAAAATTACCTCAAAATGATCTAATTATCGTTGCAGGAAAACCGCGATTAAAATAATTTTTTTGGAGCATTAACAGAGATTCACAAAATGGTCGACCGCCTGCGTCCGCGGCGAGATGAAGGGCGAGGCAGGAAGAAGAGGCGCGGGAAACGCAGCTGCCCTTAAAAATGCCAGCTTGTCAGCCCTCAAAAGGCACTGACTCCACGTTTTCCTCCTATCTCATCCCTTCCTGCGTGTCTCTCGGGGCGATCTCTGCAATTAACACACTGGCAGTAATTAACACTGTCTTGAGGCGACCAATGGCGCAGAAAGGAAAGCGGCCAACACGAAGTGGGGGGAAGGAACAGCAACCACTATATATCAACGAACGTTTCCCCCTTTTTTTTTTTTTTTTACAGCTGCCATTTTGTGCCAGTCTTTACACCTAAGATGGTGGCAGGACTGTGACTTGCCATGTGGGAGAGGAGGACAAACTGGCAAGGGAGGGGTTGGAGGAGAGGAGGATTATGGGATGGAGGAGGGAGTCTCTTATTTTCTATCAGTGAATTGCTGAACAGTTTACCGGGAGGGTAAAAAAAATGAGGTGGAGAGACACGATGGTCAAAGTGTTGTCCTACACTTTGGAGAAGGAACTGTGTGACGTGTAAACGCGCACTCCAACGCAAACACACGCGGTCAGAGAGGACAAGGACAGTGTTGTTGGTTGTAGCACCTTCTGATGGTCTGTTTGTAGGAGGAAAAAAAAATAGTGTAATTTACATGTGATTAATATACGCTGCACACATTTAAGAGCACACATGTGCCCTGGCATGAACACACACACACAGACACACACACACAAACAACCAACACAGCCGTTCTCATGGTATGGTCTGCCCCTGAGCATGCAAATGACATTCATTATGCAAATGCATACAAATCAGAACCAACCATCTGAGAATCTGGGCTGGGAAAAAAAGAGGAAAGAATAAAATTAAAAGAATGAGTAGAAAATAGGGGGGAAAAAAAGAAACAAGAGACAATGTGCTGATTAAACGTTGAGAGAGGATGGGATGGATGGAAATTGGAAAATGTTTTGTAATTAGCTTCATTATGACGTTTGGATTGGACAGTGGGAAAAAAAAAATTACTCAAATTTACGGGATGATCAGTGGTTGTATAAAAACAAAAATATAATATTGATAGGCATAGTACCAGGGGAGAGAGACAATGTTGTTACATTTACCTTATGAAATAAAGTTGAAACACACTTGAATAATGAAATATAACCCACTCTGGTCTAACCCTGAACATTAACTTACAATTGTTCACATTTCTTCCTTAACTTAGACCAGTGAACTCCGACTCCAAATGAAAAAAATGACGAGGTTACGGACAGGGTTCCACTCCTTGTCAGAACAAATGTTTTTTTTTTAATCAGCAGCAGTGCTGGAAGCACACACACACTCACACACGTGTGTGTGTGTGTGTGTATACTTCCTGTTACAGCCTCTGTGATGTCACACTGTTATCTAAAGACAGAGTCTATTGAGTGGAGAAACTGCAGAGGAGCAGCCACTGGAGAGGAGATAAGCCCCATATAAAAACAAAGAGCCGCTAATTGACTCTCGAGGTGTTTCTTTGTTTTGATTCCCTCACAGCCTCCGCCTCAGTGCGACGCTGATGAGACGGTTGAGTTGGAAATAAACGTTCCAAAAACTCCAATGACAAAAACCCAGTCCCCATATGTTGATCTAGTTGTTAAAGGCACAGGACCGTTTCGTAAAAGTGGAGAGAAATTTCTAATTTCTGAAATTTGTACAATGGAATAAATAAACTGAAAAGGGAGTAATGTCTGTGTGTCATAAGAACATATGAACACGTTTTTCATGTCAGTCTTTTTCAAATTCTTCCTCTGATGATAAAAGCTGATAAAAAATGTGTTGGTTTGTAAGAGTACTTCCCAATTAATGTGCTTCAACCTCATTTTTGTGAATTTGTCTTGTGAAAAAAAAACCAAGAGAGAAAAACAACTAGAAATGACCTAGAATCTAGAACCCTTGGCAAACTGTCCTTCAAACCGTCTTAACAACGGTGAGGAAAAGAATATGAACGTGGACCTAGAATTTAGAACAGTAATAGTCGTGTACAAAAATGTCAGAGGAAAAGCAGAGTATGCAGGATTTTTTTTATCCACCAGTGAAATCAGAAACCAAGAACCTAAGGTCCATTTGGTCCAATCAGCAACAGTGAGACTATTACAATGAATAATTACTAATTGGAATATTTTTTTAGAAAGACATTTAGGCTGATTTTAGAGGTAAACATTTTTTAAATACTTAAAAAAATGTGTGTTTTTGTGTTCCTTATTCACTAAAGTACAAATACAGTTGCTGGACAGACAGTACAGTAGGCCCTGAGAACTGATGCAGTTTGATGCAGCTGAGAACAATTTTCTCAGCTGCCTTTGCCTGACCATTCAAATAAAGCTGTGCATACTTTGCTTTTTACAATGAAAAGAATAGAAATTTAGGTAAGGGTTATAAAAAAAAATATTTAACCTCCACATTTACAGTATAACTTGAGAAAGAAAACAGCTGCATTGCTCGGTCCTGGGTCACTTCCATTGTGTTGGGTTTAGTGTTTTCTAATAAATACGGGAGAAAACTTTCCTTTTGTTCTTCTTTTCCTGCAGGGATGTAATGGGATTCTTGTTACTTTCGGTTATCTAGCTTTATGAAGAATGTACGTCACTCATACAGCTAGATAACCAAAGATAACAGACAACCCCTCAGGCCTGCAGAAACGCTGCTCCAACACACACACACACACACACGCGCACGCACGCACGTCCTCCGTTACACCTGCGTGAACAAACAGTGCTAAGAGGACAAATGCCTGTAAAGAGCTAATTCACCACAGCTGAGCTTTGTCCTTCTGTCCACCTACTGTTTTCAGCCTTGAAAAATAATGAGGGTAATAGTCATATATATGTGTGTGTTCAGTGTAAATGCAGAGATGATTTATCATCACACACCCTGAAAAGACGCCTCAGTGAAATGAGATGAAAAACAAGCATGACTAAAGATACACGCAGGGGGGAACGGCTGGGAAAACACATTTTCCGAGCTGTTAAGTGTTTTTTTATATGACTGAGATGTGAATGGGCCGTTATAGGAGTCGGGGAAAATAAAAAAAACAAAAAACAAAACAACAACAGAGCAGAGCGGTGGAGTCGAGTGTCTCCACTGGACTAAGGACAACAACAGTAAAGAGCTTTATGGGGCCGTCAGATGAAACAGCACGAAGGGGAATCATTTTCCACAAACACTCCTATAAAGAAGACATTACAGAGGAGTGTGGAAGAGGGAATAGGACACGTGCACTCGTTTCACACCAGCCAAACACTCACTTATGTGCTTTATAAAATCTCTGCAGGTATTTATTTCCCCAATCTGCTCAGGAACAAATATTCACATCTTTAAATAGCAATTCTACTTTTTTTATTTTAATCTCCATCCTGACTTTCTTTTTAATTATTAACATAATGTCCCACGTTCCTACTGCACATCAGCTGAACCACTTGTTATAATGAAAGTTATTGACGATATTGTGCTGTGTTTACTGTACAATCTGAAATATCGACGGGGAAATTTTTTTGTTTTGGCCGAAACATCATGTTGCTGCATTCTGTGGAACATGAATTAGTATTTAACTACATATTTTGCTATTTTTGGAAATTGTTAAATCCTTTTTCTTATTTATTTAATATTTATATTCAGCAACAAACACTCTTCGTTGCGAGTCCCAATGAATTAATTCTTCGTTTTTGAGATAATTTTATATTCCAAACTTTATTACTTTTTTTTTTACAAAAACAAAGATCTTAAACCAAATATTTCCCCAAATATTCCCTAGATATTAACTCAGTTTAGCAGTGACTTTTTGTTGTCTTTCTGCAAACTTTATTTTCTTTTTGTCTTGAAAACTAAGTAGTAATCACTCTTGTTTCACCAATTCAGTTTTTTCTTCTATATATATATTGTATCATCAATATAAATACTGTATGTCAAATAACTATTATATATGTAGTATTTTTCTCAGTATCTGCTCTCCACTTTTTTTAATTTATATATATGCATATATATTACAAATGTAATTTATATGTAATATAGTTTGTATTGATATTCAGTTGAATATATAGGTCAGGCACAGTAAAAACTTTATAATCAAAATGAACAGTTTATATATAAAACACATCAGTAAACAGTTAGGATTATACTGCAGATGTTGATGTGATACTGACTACTTTATACCGGTTATCATCATCAAGCGCTTAGAGGGAGTGTGACGTCACACCCGTCGTCAGCCTCCAAGTTGTAGCCACACACACACACACACACACACACACTCAGTGAGCCAGGCCGCGGCTGCTCACTCCACTACAGTCGAACACACACACACACTCTCTCATCAAGTCAATAAGGTGATTAAAACACACTCATAGAAAAGGCACAGAGTAATTACACTGTTTTACACATGATTTGTACTGGTCCTGAAATCCTCAGTGTAAAAGTCTATGACACACACACACACACACACACCGAGGCTCTGGGTTTGGGCCAACCTTCATCCATTAGAGAAAATGACTTTGGCCCAGACTCAGGTTTGAACAGCAGTTGACACAGTGCTGGGTTGATGGGAACACACTGTCTGACACTGACTGACCCTCAGAACAGACGGACGGACAAGACCCGTCCGTAGAAACGGTCTGTTAATATATCGGTTAAGTACAGTAAGCTCTTTCTCCGTCTTTTCTCTCACTCTGGGTTTGTTTTTATGTATTTTTATGACCTTTAAAAATACACATTTATATTGAAAATAAATATCCATTGTTTATTACTACGTGCGATATCCGAGAAAATACGTAAATATTTTATTTAATTTCTTTTATTTTCGGTGGATGAAGAGCTTTGTTAGTCTGTAATGTTATTAATCAACATAAAAATGCAGTTTAGGGAGCTGTGAAATAACTGCAAAAAATGTGCTGAATATAAATGAATCAAGAGGGGAATAAAAATTAAGAAAAAAGGTGCAAATATCTAAGAATGAGCCAAAAATATATAATTTTAAAATAAAATATTCCTTTAAAAATACTTAAAAATCATTATCAATTGAAAAGAGAATAAAACTTACTGATATTACTGAGTTCTCCGAATAAATAGTAAGTAGGAAGTTATAATAATAATAATATTTTTTAGTAAAAGAGTTGTATTGGTTTTATTTTGATAAAATTTTATTTTATGGATTTTTTTTCCTTTTTTATTTCTCCTTGTCACGTGTCCAACTGAACTAGAACAGAAACTAATACTGTATATCTGGACACTGGTCACGTTATACAGGAATCTCCGAGTTTAATCCGTCAGCAAATAATCCCGGGGTTTATTTTAACATTTTACAGAAACGCAAATTCACCGATGACTGAAGTCACACTGTTGATGACGTTTAACGGGAGTCGCGTTTTAATCCGTGTCCGCATGTTGAGGTGGAGACAAAGTCAGTTGGTGGATTATTGGTGTTTACCTGGACTTGGATGAAGTCTTGATCTTGACCTGTGGTGTGTTCTGTGGAGCTGCATCTGTGGAAAAAAAACGAAGGAGACAGATGAAGAAACTGGATGTGAGAGAACAACTTCACCTGGGTCTAATCCCTGCCGTCCCTCTCCCTCTGTCTGTCTCTCTTTCTGGAAAATCCCTGGAAGACTCTCCACCTGGGAAGTCTGCCTACTGGGTCACTGATGCCACCTCCAAACTGCTCCAGTTTGTGTGCCACATCCGCAGCATCAGCACCAGGGTCCGTGCCGCTCTGCACCTGCAGCATCCACGGGGCCTCGTGACGCTGCAGACTCTAATCCCTAATCCCAAATTACTCAGCATCGGGTGCACTTCTGTGTCAGTGCACGGTAGTAGTTTCAAGAGGGATCGTCACCGAGTCACGTGGATTATTTCAGATTAATCTTTCAATGAATCGAAATTGACTTTATACAGAGCAGCAGAAAGAATCGCCTGGTATTTGATCTCAAATGTGCACGAGATCGGATTTCCTGTGCATTGTATCGTCTCAAAATGTTGAATAATCTGGATCCCCTCTTCCTCTCTCACTTGTTTTTGTTATTATTATTACAACATTTTAATAATAATACTTAATATTTTACAAATCACGTGTCAAATACTTCAAGACAACTTTGAAAAAGTCCAGTCGGTCCTGACTGTTGGTGATCTGACGGCCTCAGACCCAGAGAACCAGGCCCCATGGTCTGGATACCGCATGTTTTAATCCCAGAACTACAGACCACCCGGGTTATAAACCATAATCTCACCGACCTTTTTTTTTTTATCGTGACTTTCCTCTCTGTGTAGCGGTTGCCGTGCGTAATCTGCTGGCACAGCAAACAGGCCCCGCGTGTTCCTTCCCATCCCAGCGGCGTTGCACCGCCCGAGGCCAACCCAGCACCGGCACGGGCCGGTGTAACAGATCGAGTGAAACGTAGTAATTACTGCTAATAGGAATAACTACGTCCTGTTCATAACACAGGAGAGAGAGTCAGAGAGATGTTTTCATCTCTTTGTAGCTGCCATATGATTGCAGGTTATAGTTGGGATTAATGGATTATAATCCAGGGGTCAGAATGACGGAGGTTATGGGAAAGAAGAAGTAACTGAACGCACAAGTGTGAAGACATTCAATTATGTACGTATATCGATACACGTGAAAGAAATAATCCCCAAATATTGACTTGAGTACGAGTGCAGAGAGTGGCATCATCCCGGATTATTGCCAAAATTAATCCAGCACCTTCATTAAGACCTCCCTTAAAGTCACTGGACTAAAAAGTCATACTGGATATATCTGCTTCACTCTCTCATTTGTTGGATTACAACAGATTATATTGGACACATGCAAAAGTCTTGGTTAACATAAGTGGAACTACATGCACACTAATCTGTGCTGCTGCTGCACAAACAATGCTGAGGCTGTGATCTCACGTGTGAATTACTGATGCTGGTGCTGCTGCGCATCAAACTCTGCCATGATCAGTAGAAAATGTGTCAAGTCCTAATTATTTTACTCATTTTTTTTCTAAAATGGGAATCGAACACATGCACAATAGCAGCAGGCTGCAGCCCAAACCCGCCAGTCTCCCGTCTGAACCTCTAATCTGTGTACTCCCGCAGATTATCTGATCCAAAAAAACCCGACCGTCCCGTCATAATAACATAATCCCATCGAATTACAAAGTCAGAAGACAGATTTCTTACTGTTTCCTCCTCGGATGCAGCAGGAACATCACTCCAGGCTTGGATCAGCTCCTGGTGCTCAGCGTGCCTCCGGATGTGCAGCACGCTGGGAGCCCAATGAGCGCGTTCACGAGCTCGGAGGCGGCGACGCGTCGTGACGTCCCCACGGCCACGTCCATTCATTTATTTATTTATCTTTTTTTTTAAATTCTAACCAATTCTTGTTCTGTTTTTCTTCTCTCTCTCTTCGCACAGCTCCCCCTCATGGCCAGCCCCGGATCTCCCCTCTCCCGGAGGAAGAGTCCGGGGTCTGTTGCTGCGGCTCCTCCGGGATGCTCTACATCTTCACCAGCATCACCAGCTGCGTTGTCTCCAACTGCTCCAACAGCTCATTTGTCCAAAAACATATACGGCGTCCAAGGCCCGCCCCCTCGTGAGTCAGTGAGGTAACAACGTTCCCACCCTCTGAGCTCCTTCCTTATTATGCAAGAAGGACGATGTCATGTTAATACGGAGCCATTGGCTGCGCCTCTCACGCCCCCAACAGACGCACGAAGAAGTGCACAGTTCGAATTCCCACATACAGCACATCAGTCACCTACATGGTTACACTTCACTCTCTGACAAGTGTTTTCTTTCAACCTTGTTCACTAAACTTGCTTTTTAACTCGTGTATATCAGGCTTACTACAAAGACAAAGCAGGAGCTTCAAGGGTTTTTACTGACCAAATGATATTTTTCTTGAATATGAGCAATAACTAAAAATAACTAATAAATAAGGCAGGTGCTTAGGCAAACTTTTTGACTTGCGAGCCACAATTAATCTTATCACAAAAAATCACATTATTGCAGGAAAAAAAGTAACGGCATGATGATCGTATAAATAAATTATGGTGGGCTGCATTGGGAAGCTCAACGGGCCACATCTGGCCCCTGGGCCTTAGTTTGCCCTTGCATGCCGTAAGGTTTGGAGGTGAAGTGACTTATAGATTCTTCCATCCATCCATTTTCAGCGCCTATCCAGGGGTTGCAGTCTCCACAACTGCCACCCAAATCACATTTCACAGTACTGAACCATACCGTCCTGCCCACTAGAAGTCACTCAACCTTACTGGGAGGTGAACCCTGGAGTTTCACTCCAAAGACAGAGACATTGCCACCAAAGGTCAAAGTGAAGGCCCCTCAGCCCTGCATATTTGGTTGCACCAGACCTTTTGAAAACCTATTAGTCCAGAATTATTGTGATCCAAAAAGTGGACAGAGGTAGGTTTCTCATTTCACCTTTCCTCTAAGAGGCTTCCTCAGCTCCAGTCTCTTGGATGAGAGGTCAAAGTCTTCAACCTACTCGGTCCAACTGCCTTGATTGAACTAATATTTGGATTAAATGGCCTGAATGTCTGAGTACGCAGGTACAGTTACAAGTGCAGGTGCAGCTTGTTGTTAACACCACTCTTTAGGCATTTTTCCAGAATAAGATGTTATGTCTTTCCTCTAAAACTAACATGCATGAAGTAAACCACCTATTTGAACCATTAGACTTCATTATGTTATTATAGAACCAATGTAAAAGGGCCAAAAATTAGAGATACGCTGCAAGGCCAAAAAAAAAAAAAAAGTCGCCACCTGGGTTTGACTAAGTAAAGAGGTCCGAGGCTCCCATTGGAGGTCAGGTCCAGGTTCAGCAACAGTATGTGCTCAAAGAATGAGGTCAGCTGACCACCTGAATATACTGAATGACCAGGTTATTCCATCAATTGATTTTTTCTTTCCTGATGGCACGGGCATATTCCAAGATGACGATGCTAGGATTCATCGGGCTCTTATTGTGAAAGAGTCCAGACCTTAACCCCATTGAGAATCTTTGGGAAGTGCTGGAGTCTACTGGAGACTCTACCATCATCAGTGCAAGATCTTGGTGAAAAATGAATGCAACACTGGATGGAAATAAATCTTGTGACATTGCAGGAGTTTATCGAAACAACGACACAGAGAATACATGCTGTAATCAAAGCTAAAGGCGGTCCAACGAAAAATTAGAGGGTATGACCCTTATTTTTGGTGGCGACCTTTTTTGGCCAGTCAGTGTATATATATATTATAGACTTAAACGAAAAGAGTAAAGTACGGCACAGCTTCCCTGTGCTCTACTCCGATGATGACTTTCGGAACGGGGTTCTCACCTATTCCTGACAATACGTCTAAATATTTGTCCGCTGCAGCTGAAGACAGACTGGAGAGGTTCTCTGGCTCGACTGATTATCATGATAATCACAGCAGGAATCTTCTGAATGTGCTTAAAGAAGGATCCTCTCCAGCCTTATTGTGCGGGGCCTCAGTCTGTCTACATGTGTGTAAAGCCTAGACGTGTTCATCATTTGCATTAAACAAAGCTAACTCAGTCGTGTTGATCCGTCTAGACTAGTGTGGAAATGCCTTTACTGACTCAGACACCTCAGGACTGCGTGAATGGACAACAGTTAGACTCCTGTCTGCCTGGGACCTTTTTAGTAAACTCATTTCCAATGCTTAATGAACAATTATAGAAAAGCCTCTAGGTCCGACTTTGCAGCTTTTTGACGCATCTTTATGTAAGTAACTACATTTAAACAAGGGAAAAATAAACTAAAAAGTTCAATTATGAGCAGGAGCTCGAGGCAGAACAGCTTCAGTGGATCTGGAACTACTGTCCTTCACGAACTGGGATGGCTGCTTTTGGAGATTGTCAGTGGAAAAACATTTTTTGTGGTTATTTTTGCATTTCAATCTAAAAGTCTAGTTCTACCCTTGCAATAATCCACAGCAAAAGAACAGTTTTCTTCATTTTACCGTATGTGAATATGTGAATCTGCACACAATATGGTTGTAGTGCAAGTACGATGCTAATATTTGGCAAGACTTTGGAAGCCAAGCTGCACAACTGACGCTTCTTCTTCCTCCTCCTCCACGTCTTTTTCTCCTCTTTATTTTCCTTCTTCTCTCACCTGTTCAATATCTCATGTCTGATATACCGTGTTTTCACAACCATAAGGCACAGGTACTTAAAGGCGCAGTCTCAGTTTTGTGCCATGACTATATTTAACACACACATCATAGGGCGCGGGTTTTATTTACAATCCACGCCCACACTCCGCCCTTTAACGTTCTCATAGTGTCCTCTACTGCGTCCACTTTACAACAACAACACACAAGAATACAAGTGTGAGTATTTAAAAATAGAGCAGGAGCAAAACAACACACACACTTCCCCCTTTAACGTTCTCATGCGCCTTACAACAAGACACACACAGGACGCATTGGCCCATAGGGTGCGCTGCACATTTTGAAGAAAATCTAAGACTTTTATATGTGCCCTATAGTGTTATTGTCTCTCACCAGTGCATATCCATAACCTTGTCAAAATTTTTATTTTGCAAGAGACAACAGGGGAGACAGCCCTAATGTCCACGAGGTCTGTTTGGTTCACTTAGACTTTATGGACACAGACTGGGCCTGGGTTTGAAGAGAACATACTGTGCGGGTGACGTATTGCCTACATATGGAATATTGTCAGCGGTAAAATACAGAAACACATAGAGGAGAATCAAACACCCGACGTGTTAAAGTAACACGGAAGGAGTTACATTTCACACTCGAAAGTGTCGGAACAGCTCTTGTTTATTACAATATTCACCATTTCTGCAAATTGTCTCATACAATGGATTAGAACAGAAGTGTTCGCTTTCTTTTTAGGAACACAGACAGACAGAGAATGGTTTCAAGGAACCATGTTTGTGTAAACACATGCATGCCAAAACATTCACTGATGCTAATGTTACGCTGCCCTTGTTACTGGACAGACAAAGAGTGCAGAGACAACATGGTCATCCCTGTAGAACCAGGGACTGGGACCACAGATTAATAGACTGGTAAAGATACTGATACTTTGGTGCATGATTGACTCAAATTGCTCAAGAGTTTGTGTCACATCAAGTTACATATTGCTCTTTATCCTACAGAGGGAGACATCTGCCTGTCGAGGACAAAGAAAGTGCGTTCTTCTGAGGTTGCCAGTAATTATTTATTGTCCGTATCGGGGCAGACTTTGACCATTTGTTCAGAATCTTCTAATGTTGTCCTGGCTGTACTGCGTGTGGGTCCCTGACCCCCAGATTCTGTGATGTGTGTCCACACGTTTCCATAGATTTTTATAAAATAGGAGTGAGGGATATTACCTGTTAAATGTAAGTATTTTTTACAGTCAATTACTGGCCTCTTCAAACAGCACCTAAACCAACAATTAGATGTTAGATAATAAAAGATGAGATGAGATTTGATTAACTCTCCAGCTGTTGTGTTTACTTGTTAAAAAAGGAGGCAGAAGACAGCAAACATTGGGCTTCCAGGAATTTCAGTGTAGTTTTAATTCGAAGGACATTAAAGAAAATAAACCAAAACATCAGAGAAATAAACGTCACGAAAATAAACTAAATCACGCTCTACTTCTTCAGATACCACTGAGAATCATCGTCTCCTCCCCGTTCATCTCCATCTTCTACTCTTAACTCCAACTACCTCTATGTCCTCCCTCACTGCATCCATCAATCTCCTCTTTGTCTCCCATACCTGGTAGCTCCATCTCTAGGATCATTCTTCTACCAATGTATCCACTGTTCCTCCTCTGAACATGTCCAAACCATCTCAATCTGACTTTTTCTCCAAACCTTGGTGTCCATGTCCCACTACGCAATTGGAACAGACCTTAATTATATATTAGACGTTATATTATCTAAGCTGTTATTTAGTCCACTGATCACTTTTTTGAGTTAAAGTATAGAAAAGCCAGGTGTCTGGGCACCTCACCCCGGGGGCGGGGGTGCGGCTATGGGGGTACTTAACGCCTCCAGTCGGCCCTGCTGTATAGGCTCCTACACTACAGTATTCTATAGGATGAATGCCCTGCATCACTGCTGTACCCGGGGCCGTGAGAAGCAGACAGTCTTCCGGCTGCCGGGTCACAGTCTGTCACAGAGCCGTCGACAGCCAGTCAACCTCCCTCGGCATCGACCCATTGTTTTACCGCTGCCAGTCCAGACACTGTCCAACCCTGCAGCGCTCCACTGCACACAGCAGCCAGCGCCGTGCACGTGTGCGCGCAAATCACTCTGCGCTGCAAAGTTGAGTCGTTATACTGTCGCCCGACCACCAAGACTGGGATTTTATTTATTTTTTTTGGTGCCCTGGCGGGTTGGCACGTCCAACCAACCCCCCCAACCCCCCGTGTCGCGCCAATATTCAAATTCAGAGTCTGCTGTAGATCAACGAGGTTCCCCCGGTGTTTTGTAAAATCAAATGTCGTATTTTTGAGAATATTTGTAACTTTACCAAAGAGCAACAAGGAAAGGATTGGACTCAAAGTGTGGCCTCATCATTTATTCAAAGAGTTGGACCTGAAGGAGATAAACTGCATCGTTTTTTTAACCGCGAATTCATCCACCTCTAGTCGATTATAGTCGATAAACAAATTAGGATTTGATCTAGAGCAGATTAATCACGACCAGGATGAAATATCAGCCTCAGATTATTGGGGAAAAATATATACAGTATAACCATAAAATTTAATTCAACTATTCACACTTCACGTTTCAGATCTAGAGTTGAAGTAACGCCATGAGAGTTAAACGTGTTATGATTTATAGATTGTTTATCAATGTTTTTATCATCCTATTGGCTTTATGTTGAAATCATAATTTTGTTTTATTTATATATTTGATTTATAATCACAAATTTCCCCCAATCCTAGTGGGAAAATTAAGAAATGCACGTATGATGTATGCATGTATTATCCTGGGTTCATATTCTCAGTGCAGTTTGGTGGGGGAGAGGTGTATGTGTGTGTGTGTGTGTGTGTGTGTGGGAGGGCGGGGGGGGGGGGGGGGGTAATATATTTTTACACTAAGAGGCAAAAA
>JAFBJS010002171.1:0-34855 GCA_016785265.1 Paraplagusia blochii | reverse complement strand
TTGTGAGCCTTCCTGTGGGTGGTGAGCCCACAAGAAGTGATGTGGGTTGGGACGGTGCTATGCTCAGAGCACCTCAGTGGCAACCTGGCAGCTGGTGGATTCGAACCCAAGTCCGCTTCCTTAACCACCAGGACACCACTGCCACCCACTGTGGAAATATTTCATAATCAAATATAGTTTATTATTGATGATGAAATCCTAGCCATTCTATTGGTCAGTTCTTTTGTTGATATGGACCCACGGACCGGAACCGGTCCCTGACCCAGTGGTTGGGGACTCATGTGGTAGGATATCTTAATATATGAGTCTTTAACAGTTTTGTGTAGTAGAGAAAAGTTGGGTATTGGTTATTATGGAGTACACACTTAATATAGTGTATTTTTATTGTGCGTTCTGTTTGCCTGCTTATACATCACTGATGTGATGAAATCTAGTTTTATGTGAGAGCCCAATGGCACTGAAGGCATTTTCAATTTTTTTTTCTGTCTGGTCTCAACATGAGTCTCGCGGGGATGTATGGATGTGGTGGGTCAGACGGGGGAGCAGACTTGACACACTTGGCCCAGAGCTCAAGTTGAAGGGGCACAGAGTTCAGATACAGTGAAGATTTAGGTGTGTGTCTTTGTTTCAAATGAAGGAATGGCAAAAACCTGTTTCATCTCCGAGGGACTTTTCAAATAATAACTTGTCTAGATTATATTTATTGTGGCTTTATTTACATTCATTATCCTGGTTGTGGTTGCTGATACGTTAATGATTTTTTCCCTTGTTCAAGGACATTATTTATGGCCCAAAGGAAAAATAAATTATAGGTAATAATGTTGTAATTGGAGACATGCAAGAAGATAACATGTTTCTACTGTCATAAAATGTCATGCAGCTCAGTCTCACACAGCCGCAGTAGTTATATTGCTGAACATTAGATCTGTAAATAAAGTGTGTATAAAACGGGTGGCCCGTGGGCCATTTGCAGTCCGTGTAATGCCATTTTGCGGCCCCCACCTTGATGTGAAAGTTGAATTCATAATAATATTTTATAGATTTGTTCTCCACATTTTATGGTAAATCCTATAGTTGTTAAAACCCAGATCCACGGTCTCCTACTGGTTCAGTGTTGTATTACACAGAATCTATGGGAAACTGATTTTTTTACATCATTTTTTCTTTTGTATTGAACACTGAAAGCTGATGCGGCCGTTCAGTGAAATGATAGTGTGAGTGGTTGCCCTCAACTTATTTTAAGTTTGAGTCCCCTGATGTATATTAATATGTTTTGCACCTAATACACAACGTATGTCTTTTGTCCTCAACATAAATGTTATTGATTTTAGCTAATGGTGGAAATGCCAGTATTTTAGGAACTATTGTTCTGTAATTGCTCCATATGTGACTATTTCTGTGGTTTTACTGAGCGCTTTTAGCAAATGTGGAGTGAATGGAGTCTGTATTTACTCATAGAGGACGGGTTACCAATACAGTGCCTGTGGGCACCAGGTAGCCCATAAGGACCATGTGAGTCGCCTATATGCCTTTTCTAAAATTAGCTTAAATAACGCAGTTATCAGTGAGCTGCATCTATTTATTTTATTTCAATTTCAAATAAATCACACTTGTACGAGAACTGGAAATGATAATATATTATTATTCTAATGATTAATATAAATGACCTACTATAGTTCAAAGTTCAGCAGTTATAGTACATTTGATAGCACAACTGTTAAGTTAAGTGCGGTACATTGTGATTTCCTAGGACTGTTGTAAAAGTGAACTCTTGAAAAACACCGGAACTTGAAAATATAGAAATAAAGCTTTCCATATTGATATTAATTTATTTCCTATCATTTTACATGGTTGATATTTTCATGAGAAATCATCATCGTGATCAGTGTCTTCACACAGCTAAATACCATTAATTATTAATAATAACATAAAACTCAAGCTAAATTGAGGAAATTGGCTATTTCAGAAGTTTGTATCAAACTGGCAGCCTTTTGCCTTTATCAGCACCCAAGAAGTAGCTTTGGTTTCAAAAAGGTTGGTGACCCCTGATTTAGAGGGTTTACATTAGAGCTCAAAGTCCCAGCATCCCAATGGACTTTATAGTGTAGAAGTTGTCATGTTAGGTTTGAAAATCTAAATGGGAGTTATCCATGGGTTTATGGTTTGAATCTGGTTTATGGAGCCAGAACCAAAAATTCACTCTATTTCTAAGGATGGGTTAAAGGATGGGTTAAGTTCAGTGTCTGTTTAAAATAAAATATTAAAAAAAATCTTCACTCAAAAAAATACATGAAATAAGTTTGAAAGTGTCTTCAATTGAGATACTTTATCAATTATTTATAACAGAGCAAAGTCATGAGGCTCCTAATACAATTTACCTGTAAGCATTATACTTATTATTCTGTAAGCATCTAAAAATCTTAATTTAAAGTCACATCAAACACAAAAACAGGGTCAATCGCCTTTAAAGTCACCTTGATATGCCTTTTCCTCTATTCCTTTCCAAAGTATTTTGTTGTGCACACAGACTTTTGTTTCCGCTCCAAGGAGAGCTCGTCTCACATTGTCCTCCGCAGAAAGACATCGATTATATCACTGTTGCCTCTGAATGGCACTTAAGGGACTGAAACCTTAAGATTATCCGGGGAAAAATGCTGACTGTAGTCTTCCACCTATTGTGATGACTCATCTGAATTTTAAAGTCTGAGTTTTATGTAGGTGTAAAATGGTAAAATAACCCAACGTTTATGTTTTTTCTGTGTTAAATTAATCCATGTCACCACAGCCTGATTTTGGGGGTTTAAATCTTTATCAAAGTTTAGACATTTGTTTGTGGGTTTCAAGTATTTAGTTACACTTAAAAACATTACATACAATGAATTCATTTTAAGAAAAAGGGACATTTGACAGAAGACTGCCATGTCTTTCAATTTAATACAGTATTTTACACTGAAAAGTAGAAAATGGCAATGACCAAGTCTCCAAAAAGTTCCAGTACACAATTTTGGATTCAATATTAAAATTCCATGTCTGACATGAGTGTAGTAAATCTATATTTCTTGTTGTTTTTGTCATTTTCTGATGATGGGGTACATCCTTATGTTTTATTGCAGGACAAGTGTTTTCCTCCTCACCTCAGTGGCTGCAAAAACATTTTCCCCCGGTGAACAAACGCTGAACTAAGGACCTCATACACCTCTGCAGTCGCCACTCTTCACTTGCTGTAAATGGAGTCAACCACCTTGCCTCACCACACTTGGGCAGAGAGATGCATCAGTGCGCTTACACTCCTATAAATCACAGTGTGAGTGTTTCTTGGCTGAAATAAAAAGCGGTGGCATACACTTGGTCTGTCCAAGAGGCGCTCCTGTCCGTGACTGATCCTCAGAAATTCTCCCTCGCGACTCGCAAGCATCATGGGCAGGAAAAAGATTCAGATTCAACGGATCACTGATGAACGAAACAAGCAGGTGAGTCAGATTTAGTGTTTCACCAGCCTGGTTTATGTCGGCTACTAACATCCGTCCCAGTGACCCAGCCGCGTGCCAAAAAGTTCAGCTGTTAACACATGACATTAAAGTGCATCCAGGATGCTTCTCCTGTGACCACATGAGATCAGATAGCCGGTCCTGCCCTGTGTGCAAATACACTGTGATGCCACATTTGTTTGCAAGACAAAAAAAAAATTACAATTAGTCTAATACAAAGACAGTGTTTGAGTTCCGACAATTGTCATTGCCTGCCAGAGAAAGAAAGAGAGAAGATATTTTTAAAAATAAACATAACAGTGAATGATGCTGTTATAGAAATTAATAATAATATATAGTTCATCTATCATTACATTTAGATTTACATTTTGTAAAGATGCAGTGGAGTTAAGGGTTTAGAGACACTGTAAACAGGTTAAAGAACACTTTGACACCAACTACTGAGGAGTCGGATTGGGGGACAACAGAGGAAGGTTTGGAGAAAAAGTTAGAGAAGACAGATTGAGATGGTATGGACATGTTCCGAGGAGGCACAGTGGATACATTGATAGAAGAATGATCCTAGAGATGGAGCTACCAGGTACGAGACAAAGAGGAGACTGATGGATGTAGTCGGAGTTAGAGTAAAAGATACAGAGGACAGGGTGAGATGGACATTGTTGACTTGCTGTAGCCACCCCTGAAAAAAAGAGACCAGCTGAAAGGAGAAGAAGAATACTGAGGAGACTGAGTCTAATATTGGGAACTGACTCACTTTGTTGTGTAATTGTTGACTTTTGGTTATTTTTCGGCACTGGCAAACACTGTCCTTCGATGGCTGCCATTTTCACTTCTGTGTTGGCAAAGTCATCACTGCTTGCAACTCAGAGAATGTTGACTCTGTGCTCTGTCATATACAGAAAGTGTTTTGTGTCATTACTGAAAAGTTTACTTTCACCTCATTCTTTTGTCTCTCATCCTTTTTTTTGCATCCCCACTCATTTGAACCAAATGTCAAACTGTTCTGAGTAAACACCAGTGGCTTTCTTTCTTTCTTTGATGATCACTGCTGTTTTGAGTAGATCTGTAATCACAGCTGTGGGCTGTGTAGCCTCTTTCTCCCTCCAGACCAAGTTTCCTCTGGTGTTCTGGTCTGGGTCGGATGAGTAGTCCAGCAAAAATGTTAATTTGTTGTTTTAGAGATGACTTTCCTTGCAATTATTGTTGTTTCTTACCATCAAGGCAAGTCTTAAACGTAAGAGCCACTTGAACTAAGCTAATAGTGACTTTAGATTCAGTCCACTGTGTACAGGAAATATGATATTATATATTATATGTAGACACTGGTGATGGCTACTCTGGTTCAATTGCAGATCTAAAACAACAAATCTTTCCACGTTTTCAGTCCCTGGAAAAAACAGCGGAAGCACTGGTCCTTTCTACAGTTGACCTTTAGAACTAGCCCCCACCATTTCATATTCATCAGGGTTTTTAACTGTGCCACAGTGGACATCAGCCAGTGTGTAAACCTCATGTACACATCATGACTGCTGTGGGGAAAAAAGGCATCAACAGTCATTTCTAATGCTGTCAAGTTACTTTAATTTTTAATCTGATTAATGACATGGTTGCTGTAGATTACTCATGATTCATTACCATTCATAAAAACCATCTTTTTCTGTGTGAGGCTGGAACAGTTGGATAAAAACCAGAGGTTTGTGTTTCAGTTTTTTATTAGTAACTTATGAATGTAGGATAGAAACAGGGAATTAAATAATCCAGAAGTTAAACCCCATATTTTTGACGAAGTTCATCGATTTTTGTTATTAATATGCATTTGGTTTGGAGAATGTGTGGAGTTTCTCTCTGAATATCATTTAGGCCTTGGTCCTCAGACAGTCAGTATATCAGCCTTAAGACAAACTCGCGGCCCATGGAACGATATTTTGCGACCCCCACCTTGATGTGACACTTGACTTTATAACAATATTTTAAAGATTTGTTCTTCAAACCTATAGTTCTCAAAATCCTAAGTCTCCTTCTGGTTTAGCGTTTTATTACACAAAGTCTATGAGAATCTTTTTTTTTTATAAAATCTTTCCTTTTTTATTGAACACTGAAAGCTGACGCGGTCCATCAGTTAAATTATCTGGGTGGTGGCCCTTAACTTATTTGAGTTTGAGACCCCTGATGTAGACCCAGTCTTGGGGAAGGGTGGTCTGTCAGAAGCAGGTATCCAACCAGAAGTCAAACTTGTCACAAAATCAATCCGTGTTCTAAGATGCTTTTTCTAAAATGAGTTTTTTTCTGTGAAGAAAACCTGGCTTGAATTTGAACTTTGCAGGTCATCCAGTCAGAGGTAAAACCACACAGTGGTCAAAGTTTAAATGAGTGATGAACAGGTTTACTCGTTAATAGAACGGTTGATTACACATCAGGGAGGGTGATCAGTGATCATTTATTGATTAAAAGCCACGGTATGAGTTTAATGGCTGTCCTTTTACTGAAATTCTACAGGAAAACGGATCCATTATTGATGCTGGAAATGGACTCCAGTGTATTTCACTGTTCTGACAGCAACATATTTTATTAACAACCGAGCAGCAGAGAGATAACGCACACTGTCACATTCTTTCTGCTTCTTAATTTTTAATGTGTTTTTGATTTTAATCTGTAATCCAATTTTCTGTTTAAAGGGGAAAAAAAACCAACAGTTTATCTGATCTGCCTACACTGGTGTCATAATTTTAGAAAACTCAAAAAGACATAACCAGAGACAGCTCAATGTTATTTAAAAGTGTATCTACACTGCACAACAGAATATTAACAAAATATTTCTGCTATAAAACCAAGTCTTGCATGTATTTTTTTTTATTTCTAACATCTATCTTTTTTTGCTCTGTTATCCTCTCCATCTTCCCGGTCTTTTTTTTTATCCCTAGGTGACTTTTACAAAGCGCAAGTTTGGCTTGATGAAGAAAGCCTATGAGCTGAGTGTGCTGTGTGACTGCGAGATTGCTCTGATCATCTTCAACCACGCCAACAAGCTGTTCCAGTATGCCAGCACTGATATGGACAAGGTCTTACTCAAGTACACAGAGTACAACGAGCCTCACGAGAGCCGCACTAATGCAGATATTATTGAGGTAAAATTCAATACGTATAGAAGTTTGTCCCCTAACTGCTGAGTATATGCTCTCTTTATATTTGCCTAAAATATTCCTAATATTCGCAATGACAAAAGGCTGCTGTTTATTTTTTTCCCCTTAAAAAAATGTTCCCTAAAGGATAAGTTATACTAGGAGTACCTGAAAAGGATGCCATATGGTAAAACAGATCGTTGTAAAGAGCTTTTTTTAAAGCTTTGATTTTTATGCATACGATAGGAAGCCTCTTATTCGGATAATAACTTTTTAAAATAACCTTTTTATAATGTTTGCACATTTGCAAAGACATCATGAAGACACTGCGATATAAAACTAGTATTCTGAAACTCTTGAGTCAATTGTTGCATCTTTCCTTAACGTGCAGTTTCATTTCCACTGCTGTATTCTAGTAATTACACACATTTTCGCTCTTACTGCTCTTATAGAGCTTTTCTCAATATTCTTTTGCAGTTTCGTTAACATCACACACTGCAGCAGGCACCTGAAAAATGACCAAGATGTTTAACCTGGATGTAGTTATATACATATACAGTGGTGCCTCAGCTTTCGAACGCCTCAGCCCTCGACCAAATCGACTCTCAACCAAAATTTTAGAGAAAAATGTGCCTTCACTTTCGAACAAATTTCAGCTTTCGACCGGCCCGTGTCAAGCTGAGTCAAGCCGAAAGAGCTTTCAGGCAGCTGCGCTCGACTGGATCAAGTCAAACCGTGTGCGTTCTTTCTCGTTCAGAATTCAACTCAATTCAATTCAAGATACTAGATGAAATGGTATCATGATGAAATTGCTGCTCATCTTTATTAAGGAAAAAGAGTTGGCTGGAGACAACATCACTGAAGCGTTGATCAGTGAAAGGGCTCTCACTATTTCTGATGATCTCAAAAAGAAAGGTGCGGGTACGAGCAGCTTTCACAGTTGAAAGTGATGAAAAGGGCTTTACTTTTAAAGCCAGTCGGGGCTGGTTTGAAAAGTTTAAGCAGAGAACTGGTATTCATGGTGTGACCAGACATGGAGAGGCGCGCGAGTTCGGACCAAAAGGCTGCGCATTATGACTCTTTTTAATTGGGATGAGAGCGGTCTTTTTTGGAAAAAATGTACGTACATTACGAAGGAGGACAAAAAGATATTAAATAAACATCTACATGTTTAAAACTAAATTGCTGGTTAGATACACATTTTATTGAAAAAAGTGGACTTATCATATGAGCCAGAACGGATTAATGAGTTTACCATTATTTCTTATGGGAAAAATTATTTCAGACCTCGACCACCAACCTGGAACGGATTATGTTCGAAAGCTGAGGCACAACTGTAAACCAGTGGTTCTTAACCTTGTTGAAGCTACAGAACCCCACCAGTTTCATATGCAAATTCACCGGTGTGTCTTGACCTCCGCGGTATCTTGACCTCTGTGGCAAAGGCTCCACCGAACCCCAGAGACTGACTCACCGAACCGCTAGGGTTCGCTCAAACCCAGCTTAAGAACCACTGATATAAACCAAAGAGCGAAGACATTCACGTTTTTGTTGTTTTATTTGGTTCAAAACGATAATCACAATCATACCGTTCCCACTTTCTACCATGATTAGTTTGATTGAATTCACCACTTTTACTGAAAGAGTGAAATCTTTTGAGAAATGACTATGTACATAATCTTTTATCTTCATACTTATTCCATAGACTTTGAGAAAGAAAGGCTTCAATGGTTGTGACAGTCCAGAGCCCGACGGTGAAGACTCCATCGACCAGAGTCCCCTGAATGATGACAAGTACCGAAAGACCACAGAGGACCTGGATGTTCTCTTCAAACGCTATGGAGTAAGTTTTCAGACGTGCACTTGACTTTTTTTATACTTCATGAAGTGTTTTTCATACACTTCATGTACCACCACGTCTCCATCTCTACCAGCAATGTCATAAACTGCAGTGGTGTGACTTCAGAGTCTATGCAAAGGTTAACTTTGATCTTTGTGCTCAGCTTTACTCTTGTTGTGCTTTGTGTAGTACTTTCGGAGTAAATGTATAACCTACAGTGTGAGACATGATTTGTACAAATATTTAAAGATGATCACAATAAATTAAAATTTTAAAACTTTAAATTTTTTATTACGTAATATTTTTTTTCATGTTCCATCCATGCATTTTTTTATGACTACGGTCTGGTCTTTGAAAATTTACCTCATGAAACATTACGGCAGTACTAGAAAAGTAAATTTGCTAGTTTATTTTAAAGAATAAGGTGTTAGGTGTTAGTTGTTTTTTTTCCACATACGCAGTATGGTTCTTGTTCTGCTTTTCTTCATTGAAGCCTGTTCAAACATTTGTCTGTAATCATCCTCTGTTTGGCTTCAATGTGTCTACAGGAAACAGCTACTGATGTGAAGTTCCTCTGTTGTCTTCACATTTTTTTTACTGTGTACTTTGCAGAAGGTCTAGTGCATCTCAGGGGAATCTACTTCTACCAATCTTGAAAGCGCATATTCTGCCGTTCTTATTTTTAGTTGCATCTTGTATAAATATTTGTTGTTTTTTTTTTGTTTTTTGTTTTTTTGTGATTTGTCCTTACCACCTTATCACCATCAAATTAGTGTGAGTCAGGCTTTGCCCTTTTGGTGTGAGAGTGATGTTCTGACTGATATAGCATGCATAGTGAACAGTACAATCAGGGAAAACTTTATCAACATAAATGCTCAACGGGATCCAGTCTGCCTGAGAGTAATTTTAATATAAGCCTAAAGGCAGTGCAGGACAGTGATGCATTCACTGACCTTTGAAAACATTCCAATTTGATCTGCTTCATCACATTTTTTTGCTTTACGTTTTTGACATTTTATTGTGTTTGTCTCTGTAATGTTTACCTGTTTTTGTTGAGAATTCAGAGACTTGCAGATTTTTTAGATTAATTGTTTCCTCAATGATCAAAGTGATTATGCCAATATATTAAGTAGATTTAGTAAGATCTTGTCTTTTTAAACTTATTGTTGGGATTATTGTTTTGCTGTTTCCATCCCTTTGTTCTGACAAGACTCTGATCCGACCCCTCTGATATTGTCTTCTGGTTCTAAATGTACAGAACTCTGGGACGTCAGCTTCTTCTCAGATTCTCAAAGCTCTTTTTTTTTTTTTTTCTCCCATCTTTTGTAGCAGTCGACGGCTCCTCCCCAGACCTTCACCATGCCAGTCACTGTCCAAGCGTCCAGTCAAAGCACACTGCAATTCAGTAACCCTGGCAATGCACTGGTAACTACCTCCTATGTAACATCATCGCCGCTCACCGATTCCCACCTCCTGTCACCACAGCAACCAGCTCTTCAGAGAAATACCGTGTCTCCTGGGTTACCACAGCGACCAGCGAGTGCAGGTGAGGGACACTCCACGGGTTAGTGGCTCCATTCAAGTCCACTTGAAAAAAATCACTTGATAAAAATCTTCAATATTTAGTCGTTTATTTTGAATATATATATACTAATATTATAGAGCAGTGGTCCCCAACCACTGGACCGTGGACCAGTACCGGTCCGTGGGTTGAATTGGTGCCGGTCGGCAGAGAAATAATAATAATATAATATTATATAATGTTTTCCTTTTGGCCTTATCTGACTATTACTCACGCTTGATCCATACCCATATCAACAAAAGAACTGACCAATAGAATGGCTAGGATTCCATCATCAATAATGCAACTATATTTGATTAGGAAATATTTTCTCAGTGAAGTAGCAAGAAGAAAACAATTTGCGCCCTCCACCCCACCACCTACTTTCCGCCGCAACTATAAATAACATAATTTGTCCATAAAATAGTTCTAGGTTCACCTCTGCATAACATTGTATCCTTGTTAACATGAAGAAAACAAAAAGAAAGACATATAGTTCAACTTACAAGGATGTGCAATTACAATTTCTTTTTTTTATATGAACAGAGGGCCAAATCTGCTATCTTCAAGTGGTGGAGGGTAATTTAGTGGAATATCTGCATGAATCTGCAGACATGTATAGATATTTTTAGTTAAATTATCTCTTTGATAAAACAATACATGAATAAAAAATTGTTGCTAGATTTTTGATTTGTGACAAACACATTTTACACTGTGTTAAATGCGTTTTTTTGGTTTGAGTGTACACAGTGTCTGCACCCTACTGTCTACATTCACCTGTTCGATTTCCCCTAATGATATCTGCCCATTCACACCTCTGTCTCCCCTACAGCTAATGGATACACCAGTGCCCGGGCCTCCCCAGGCCTCCTCACGGTTTCCAACGGCAACAGTTTGGGGAAAGTAGTTCCAGCCAAGTCTCCACCTCCACCTCCCAGCCCCCAGATGGTAAACAGCCGCAAGCCAGATCTCCGAGTTATCACCTCACAGGGTGGAAAGAGCCTCATGCAGATGGTGAGTCTTACCATGATTTGTTGTCATGAGTGTTGTGAGGATTTAGTTTTTATTGTGACTAATAATGGAAAATTATTGAATCTCTTACTCACCCTAATAGGGCGTAAAATGAAACCTCAAATAGGAAAAGATATGATAAAGGAGAAGCCTTAAAAGAAAATTAATATGTATAGGATCTGGTCTGGGAATTATGAACAATTGTCTCACTGAGGTATTTTCCCACTGTAGACCATGACTCCTTCTACAATCTTAGTCAGTGTACCCCAACCTTTTTTGCGTCACAGACCAGTTAAATGCCTGGTACTATTGTCACCGACCAGTCGTTAACTTGTGGCAGATAAATACCCCTTAATAAAATTACATTTTTGGTGTTCTGAAATATTTTCCTACCTATAAAATCTTCCTACCTAAATTAACTGCATGCACAGGATTTCTCAAGTGCTCTTATAATGTTTTATACCTGTCTGGTAGTAGAAAGTTATAGGCTAGGTGCCTATAACTTTCTACTACCAGACAAGTATAATAATTAATGATGGAATCCTAGCCATTCTATTGTTCAGTTCTTTTGTTGACATGGGTATGGATCAAGTGGAAGTAATAGGCAGATGGGGCCAAAAGGAAACACTATTTCTCTACGGCCCGGCGTCAATTCAGCTTAGATTTAATTGATCTAAGCGCTTAAAAAAAAAACAAAAAATTCTGCCTATAGACAGTTTGACAATATAATCAGTGTAAAACCCAGATGCAGTTACAGTGTTGACGTTGGAAATAGTGGCTGCCACAAAACAGTGTCATTAGAGGTTTTAATGATATGACACCGTCTTCCTTCAGCCTCAGTTTGCCTTGTTATGGAGTAAAATTCTTATTTTCCTAGGTACTTCAAAGGCTGATATAATCATATAGCGTCTCTCACACATGACTGAGAATATAAAAAAAAGGTGTCACTCGTGAGATGACCCGCCCCTGAAATTATTATTTGGCAGCTGCAGATCCAAATATTATTTAAGAACAAGGATTAAAGATCATTTTTGATCTTAGAATCCGAAATAGGCAGGAAACATTTTGCGATAAGATTAAAAGCTACCGAGAAACTGAAGACTATTAACATTGGGTTGATCTGCGTTAAATGTAAACAGACTGAGTGACAGCATTGGATCTTCTTTGACACAGTCCCGCTCATTTGCCAGGTTTATTTCTCTGTAAATTCTGCTAAACAAAGTTCTGAACTGGAGCGAGGAGGAGTGTGAAAGAAGAGAAAGTCGTTCTTTTCAACTGTTTTCTAACTTTATAATGAGTCTGGTCAACCAGATTCTGAGCTGTAACCCTCTCTGTTACCACCTTTTGCAGACAGAGGAGGAACTGGAATTGGTAAACGAGGTGATTTTTTTTTTCCCGCCACGTCAGTCAGTCGCATGAGTCGATGATTATCGGCTGTTCACACATTATTAGCATGAATACAGTTCTGCACAGGAGCTTGCCATCGTTGTTTGGTCCACCGACATAATGGGACAATAGTCTGGGACTGTTTGTGGTTTTAGCCTGACTGCATGTTGTTCAGAACTCATGGTTATTCCATTTTATTATTAAAAATGATTTTTGATCAGTCTGTATTGTTATCAACAATCACGGCGATCACTAGAACCTTCCTTCAGAGCTCTGATCAGTGCTCAGCAGAGCCCATCTTCATCCACCAAGTCACTCGAGGCATGAGTGTCCAATTTTCATTTAGCCTGGTAACCTTCCCATTTACTGACCCTCAAAGCCACTTTTGCCCATTCTCACCTTATACAATGATGATCAGGGACCATCCACATGAAACATCTGTTGAAGTGCTGTCTCAGTCCACGTCACATGTATGGTTGCAATCCCTAATACTGTAATCTTTCAAAACTATGAATTTGTTGTAATATTTTGGGTGTTCTTTCAAGCTAACCAATAATAATTGACACCTTAAATCAGGGCTCTCAAACTCGCTGTCCGTGGGTCATTTGGGGCCTGTGGAACCATTTTTTGCAGCCCCCACCTTGATGTGAAATAATTTTATAGATTTGTTCTCCACATTTTATGGTAAATCCAATAGTTCCCAAAACACTGGTCCACAGTCTCTTTCTGGTTCAGTGTTGTATTACACAAAATCTATGGGAAACTGATTCTTTGTTAATTTTTTTTTCTTTATTGAACACTTAAAGCTGACACAGTCCTTCTGTGAAATGATAGTGTGGGGGGTGGACCTCAACTTATTTGAGTTTGAGACCCCTGCTTGAGACCTTTTAAAGATACATCATTCCCCTTGTCTTCCTGCTCTAACCACATGCGGTCTTCTCTTATTCATGTAAAAATGTTGGAGCACATGTGCACATTAAGCGCCCTCTTTTGGTGTTGTTCATATCTAATAATCTATTTGTGTCATGTCAAAAAGACAAATTTAAACCTGACCCTAGAAAAAGCAGTTTGATAGAATTCTGGGTAAAAAAGTGACAATTCTTTATCTTCAGAGAGCTGCTGTGATGGAAATACACCTGTGATGTGTCCCAAAGTTATTTTATGTTTCATGTGGAGGTTTCCTCAGATGGTTTTTTTTAATGATAATAGCCGTATTACATTAAAGGCATTAAAAACAGCAATGACGTCTTAAAACAAAACAAAACATTATTTTACAGTAATATGAATCCCTGTTGGGTTTTTATCTTGTGATGTCCAATATATTTAGGGTTTTATTGGATTTAATTCTGTTGTTTCCTTATTGAAATGATCTCAATATGCTTCCATAAAATGTAAGAATAGCTCAAAGTGAATGAGTCATGTGGGGAATACCATTGTTCACACCCAAAATGATTAAGTCACAACAGAATTAAATCACATAACTGACTGGATGAGGGCTCTTCTTCTTAGTGTTTAGATTTATCAGTCATTTTTAAGGCTGTTTGCTGCTGATGATCTTTTTTTTAACTTGTCAGACAGGAATTTAATTTTCCACAGGATGGTGATTCATTTCGAGCACTTCCATCCTCCCTACTTCTCCAATGTCCAACCCTCCCCCCTCAGTGTAGCGGCACACTCATAACTCTGCTGGAATGTTTCCTCCCTGGATGATCAGCACCACAATATATACCCATAATTCCACTCCAGAATAAATGCATTTTTGGCCTTTTATATACAGAAACATTGTCCTCTTGTCTGCGACAAAGCACCACAGCCTGCTTTTATCTCTGGCATAACTCAGCCAAACAGGCTCTGGTGGGTTGTTTTCCTTCAGAGATTTGTGTCCTTCAGAACAGCTTCATCGCAATAAAACCTCACAGATCAAGCAGTGTGTCTCCTGCAGCTCTGCCTGAGAAATACTCACTAGTTTTTTAATTAAATATCTGCTCTAATGTAGTAACACTATAGTATCTGTGTGCCAGGGAGGACAATTAGGACCTGGGTGGACCACTAGGGCTGCAAGAAAGGCTCCATATTGAAGAAAAACCAAGGACTACCATAAACTATTTTTAAAACTTCTGCACTCAAAAAATATATTACTCTATTAAAATATAAAAGAAGACATTATTTAAACTTACATATTGATTTACAGCGTGCAAATATTGATTAACGTCAATGTGCTGATGCTGTTTAAAACCATTAATAAGTAATGAACTAAAAAACCATGCGTGCTTTGCCTTTAATGTAATCTGAAATACTATGATCCATTCAACACAGCTGTTTTTGATGCATGTCTCTGGCAATCTGAGAGTAAACCTGTTTGGTTCTGACGTTGACTGTTAGTATGTCATAATGGTTTCAACCACATTGTCATTTCACAGCATGCTGGAGTTTTCACAATGGAAAAAAGGGGCATTTTTTGCTATTGGCAACTAAGTTTATATTGTCCAACCTTCTACCTGATTGGACTAACCTGGTGTCTTCTCTGACAGAATGCCCAGAGGCTGGCAGCTGGAGCCCAGGTGGCGCAGTCCCTCACCACACCAGTGGTCTCTGTGGCCACACCAAGCCTTTTGGCTCAGGGGCTGCCCTTCTCCGCCATGCCCACTGCATACAACACAGGTGATCTCAAAATATGATGCTTTTTTTTTATTGATGTGATGAAAAAACATGCAATCAGTAAGAGCAGAGGCGTCAAACTCAATTTCTCTGCCGGCCAGAATTAAAAACTGACATGAAGTCAGGGGCCAAACTCAATATTTATAACAAATTCATTGTAAAAGTGCATCTTTTTCCTTTTGTCCAGATATTAAATATTGTTTTCATATGAAAACATTGCATCTGGAAGCTTAATGTTATCAACAGTCGAGAAATGAAATAATTAACACATAGTCTTTCTAGATCACATGTGTCAAACTCAAGGCTCAGGGGCCTAATACGGTGCGCCAAGACATTGTGTGTGGCCTGCAAGAGATTGGCATTTCAGAAACAATTACTTTAATAGAGTCGTTACAGATACACAACTGGTCCCCATCTATGTTTGGACTGGTCAGCTAGTACCACCAGGGACAATTCTTTTGGTATCCAATGACCTGGTACTTAAAGAAAATAAACGGATAACACTGGGTTCTCTTTCTTAGAATGCATCAAATCAGTAGAAATGAACTGCAATTTTGGACAGTCTCCCACTGCAGCCCATAACAAATATCCTTTGAACAGGTTCTGGTCCACCGACCGGTGGTTTGGCTCCTCAAACCTATACAGTTTTTTAAACAACCAGTGAAAAAATTTACAGATTTTTTCACTGTAAATCTTTTTTTACAGAACAAAATGTATGTGCTCTAATAATAAGCATACATTATTAATATAACACATTCTGACAGTATGTAAGTCCTACATGCTGGCGGGCCAACTCTAGTACACATTTGATTTTATTTCATGGGCTAAATATAGTTACACAGTGGGCCAGATTTGGCCCCCGCACTGAGTTTGACACATGGGATTTCGAGGTTGCTCCTGTCTTTATCTCAAATGTTAATACTTTAAAACTGCTGTCATTGTTTACCTCAGATCACTGGATGTGTCTTTTTAAAATGTTAAAAAACTTATTTTATCCATCATCTTGTTTCAGAGTACCAGCTGACCAGTGCAGATATCACTGCTATACATGCTCTGGCTTCACCTGGTGCCCTGTTGTCAACCAGTGTGTCTACGTGGCAACAGCAGCAAGCTGTATCCCAGCAATCCCCGCAACAGCAAACACAGCAGCAGCAGCAGCAGCAGTTCAGTCTCGCCTCACTCAGTAACTTAGTGTAAGTCCTGCCTCAGTTTTCTCATAGGTAACATTTTTTTTTTCAACCCCTTTTCTGACTGTAGTAGTGATGATGTTGGCATCACTGCTGTGCTGAATTGTTCTTCTTTCTAACTGATGAAATACCTAAATACTGAGCTTCCCAGGAAGCTTGCATGATTTTCACAACATGCAAGAAAATCACATTCCTCTCCTGAGCGACTCGATCTCTCACCACCATCTCAGCATCCTCATAACATCAATCTGAACATGACTCAGCGCTCGGCCATTAATGGACCACAGCAAAACATAGTGTTTGGAGGAGGAAGAAGGATGAAGGGAAACAAACAAAAAGAAAGTCACACACTGTGATCTGTGGATTTTCTTTCATTCAGTTCAAATCCAAAAAAGTTGAGTTGTACAGAAGAAGTCCGGTTACTAACAACTAAACTTTTTGTATATCACGGCCTGAATTCATTTTGAACAGAGTATAACGAAAATAATTAGTAATGGTCAGGTTAATCCAGATTAACCCACAAAATGTTGGAATTATTTGTCAAACTGGAAACTTCTGTTTCTGTTTGGGTTTTGGTGGTTTAAACACCACTTCCTTCAAGTGTCATCTCTCCTCTTGTCCACAGCATGTGGGGTGTGGACAAGCAGAGCAGCGAGCTGTCTAGCCAGGTGTCCAGTCTGGCTGCCAATCTGAGGTGAACAACCACCGCTAGTGTGTTTGTTCGTTTGTGACCTGTCATGAATCTGTCTGTGGGGGTTAGTTGTAGGATTATTTTGTCCAGGAGTTTGTGTCTTCAGGTCTACACACAGTGGTATCCACACTGCATGCTTTAAATTCTCCACTGAAGCCTTGAGTATATTTGGGTTGAATCTAATTAAAACATATGGAAAAAATGTTCTTTATTTGGTCAGTTGACAAATGTAAAGAAAGATTAAATTTACGCTTTTTCTTTATCTTGGCAGCTCATATATTTAAACAATTATAACGTAAATATTTCACTTTACTGAAGGAATTCCGGACATTTTCTAACATTTAGTCCAAGTCTATAAACAGGAGTAGCAATGTGTATCTCCAAGACAAACACTGTTATCTACTCTGTGTGTGTGTGTGTTACTGTGTCGATTTAATTCCTAGTTGACCGTTTATTTTCCTACTTTATTCTCACTACACTGCGTTTTTCAATCATGCTAAAACCTCTGAGGGGCAAACAGTGCTGGAGAAAGAGCTCAACACCGTAGAAACATTAACTACTGTAAATGCTACAATCAGCACAAACGTGACTAATGATCAACCACATTAGAAACTGCCCTAAAGTCTGTGTTGTCACAGAGAAAAACTTGTCCTAGATGTTTTTTACTTTTTTTTTTACTTCTTTACATACACTGTTCACTGAGAAATGTAACACCTATAAGATAGTTCTGTGTTTGTCACTAAAAATAATATTTTTTATATGAGTTACCGTAATTTGTGAACTATTAGCCGCACCGGACTATAAGCCGCACCCAATACATCTTTTAAATGCAAAAACATTTTGTACATACATAAGCCGCACCTGACTATAAACCGCATGTGCCGCATACTTTTTTTGCATTTTCCATGATGAGGGTCAGTTTATGCTAATTTTATAAATGTAAAAAGCCCGTTACCGTACGTTAAACTTCTTCTTCTATGGTGTTTATTGGCGGTTGTGACTTGCGTCTTCCTCGACGCCACCTGTCTCTTTTCCGCTTGAGCGCCCCTGGTGGCCGTTGAAAAAAATGCATACATTAGCCGCATCTCTGCATAAGCGGCAGGGTTGACATTGTGTGACGAAAGTTGCGGCTTATAATCTGGAAATTACCGTAACTGAGTTACAATAGTACTAGTTGCTCATTTTTTTATACATTCTCCACCTAGCATGATAACAGAAGATATTAGTAATACTCAAAAAACAAAAATATCCCGTTTGCTTTTCTCACTTTCATAAACAAGGCATAAAATACACATTTTTGTGGCTAATACTTAAGGGTGTCAGATGAATTTACCCACAGAAACTAATGATAAAACAGACTTTTTTTTTATTCCGACTTTGACTCAAACCTTGTATTTACACCGAAGCAGAGCCTGAGCCAAGAAATTGAAGGTTAAATATATTTCATTGTTAATTCATGACCTGAATCGAGCATCAATTATAGAAATCTGAGAATCAAACCTAGGAGCATGTCTAACACATTGATCCTATCGTTGAAAACATGGCTTTCAGTGAGTGAGAACAACTGGACGAGCAGATTTCAGCTGAAAACAATGCAGCAGGTTATTACTGTCTGTCTGGTAAGTGGGAGACTAGGAGAAAAAAAATCATAAATAAACCTTCTTTAATGAGGAGTGAGGGAACCTCTGTCTTCAGTGAAATAAAATCATGTTTTTTTACTTTGGTTCTTGCAGCCAAAAACATTATTTTCCTTTGTAAAAATACTTATTTTTATAAATAATTTTACCAGTTTCTACTTCTTTTGGTCTTCCCACTGTGGTTGACTCAAGACTCTGAGCAGATTAGTCAGTCTTTGTTTCTGATTGAAAGTCAAGAACATTATTGCTCTTCTTCAAGACACTTTTCACGCAATAATGTTTGTCACACCTTTTTTTCCTCACATGCCTCCTAATCCACTTCTTCCTCTTTGATTTGGCTCCATCTTCTGTCTCCTCCCTACAGTGTTGGCTCTCCGTCCAACCTGCTCTTGGGTAGAGATGAGTGGTTGGGCCGGTACTGTATCACACTTCCTTTTTCCTGTCTGTCTGTGTTCTTTTGGCTGGCTGCCTCTAAGCATGTGCTGTGCTGCTGTCTGCAGTCAAACAGGAAAGAGACCGAGTTCGGGTTTCCTCCATGTTCTCTAACCTGAGATTAAGATTTTTCCGTTTATCATTTGTAGATTTTTTTTTTTCTCCCCATGTCATGGCTGAGTCACAGTGTCACACAAATCATTTCATGCTTCCTGGGCTGTTCTGTTGTTCTTTAGGGAGCAGTGAGGAGGAGGATGTTAGTTCTGCTTTGAAAAGGATCAGAAGTGATTGGACTGTTGAATTATTGACTGTGGCTTCTCCCTGTGGTTGCTGTGCCTCGTAATGTGGATTTATTTTGTCTTGACACAAGTGGCTTTCCTGCTTCTTCGATACAAGTCGATGACTGATTTAATTTTTTATTTTATTTTTATTTTTTGGTGTGTTTTTTTTTTCCATGTGCTGTCGTTTTTTTTTTTTTGTTTTTTTTTTTTTACACCTGATACATTTTCTCTTCTTCATGATTTTCTTCTCAGGCCGGTGACCCAGTTACCTCAAGGTGCCATGCTGACTGTCAACACAAACTCCGGCGTGAGCATCAAATCTGAGCCCGTCTCGCCTGGCCGGGATCGCAGCACCCCACTCCCTCCTCCACCTTCCTCCAGCACGCCGTCGTCAACTTCAGGAGGATCCATCCTGACTGCCCCACCACAGTACCCAAGCTCTCTGCTGTGTCTAGAGCTGCCCACCGGCCGCTCCCCTGCAGACAGTGTCAGCAGCAACGCCAGCTCCTTTGAAGGCAGCGATCGGGACGACACAGGTACTGCAGGAGGTGGAGGCAGCAGTGGAGGAGGCGGCGGCGGCGGCAGTGGCGGAGGAGCTGGAGCCACTGCCGGTTCTGCGGCGAGATCCTTGCCCCCTGACTACAGCCCTTCAGTGGAGCTCCTGAGGGCATCAGGCGATTCAGAGCAGGAGGGAGGAAACATAAAGCGCATGAGATTGGATGCCTGGGTCACATAGAGGCAGCGGCACCAGCCCGCTGCACCCTTAGACCTCTGGAAGTTATGGTGACACTTTAAACACACACACAACACACACACACACACACACACACCCCAGGTCATCTTGAAACCCCCCGCCCCCCACTGCCCTGACCCACACTGCCACGTGACACTTTTATCCTCCATCAACCTTGGTTCACAAGGAAACCACACAATTGCGTCGCTTAAACTTTTCAAAATAAAATGGACTTTTGTAGGACCGTTTTGAGGAGGGATGACATTAGTGCTCGCCTGGATATTTAACCCCCTGCCTTTGAGTGACAGTAGACTTTAGACTTTAAAGCCTTCTTTGCTTGAATGGACTCCACAATTGTAATTTCTCCTGATAGAAACGTCAAAATCATGAAAAAAAAAACCCTCTTTTCACATAGTTTCTGCATAAGCTTCATGTATTTACTCCTATGGGAGCGGTGGCTCCTTCATGTTATTGGACCTGTGCTGTATGAACGGCCACTTCCTGCTCTTCATAGCCCACCTGAACAGTGTGTTGCCCCTTCTACCAAACTGCACTATTGGATATTAGTTACGTGAACCCATGTGAAGGTGGAGACCCTAATCCAACAGGTTCTCTCTCTGTGGTTGAGAACCAGCCTGGACAGACCCAGAGCCCTCTAGTGGCACTGTGCAGCTACGGCACTTGGCCAGAGTGCCAATATCAACCTCTCTTTTAGAAAAAAAAAAAATGCCAAATGCCTCTCGCACCCAAACAGGGACACTGACAAATGATCAGTCACAAAAAAACTGGCACAGCCCATAAACCGTCTCCGCTTTTCAGAAAGTGAAGCTGCCATCAGTCTTCTGCTCCTCCTCCTCCTCCTCCTCCTCCTCCTGCTCCTACCCCACACCTCATCTCAGACATTACATTCAGCCATCACTCGCCTCCTCAGACTCCCGTCCTCTCACCTCATCTCCTCTGGAACTTGAGTGGAAAATTGCTGCAGCAGAAACGCAGCTCCTCATCTGACTTTATAACCAGGAGTAGACGCCATCCATTTAAAAAAAAAAAAAAAAAAAATGAAAGTGTAGTGATGTGAGTTTATGGAGCCAGTGCTGGCTTTTTATTAAAGGTAGAGAAGTATTTGGTTCTTTCAGTCCAAGTGTTCTTTATCTGTTGGTATTTAAACAAATCTGTTTTGAAGGTCTGTTAGTCGTCCAGAAGTAGAAACTCTGACTTTGTGTAGAAAGGAAAAAAAAAAAAAAATCACTCCTTATACAAGAGCTTTGATGTCCTCTTCATCTCTCTCTCTCTCTCTCTCTGTCTCTCTCTCTGTCTCTCTCTCTCTCTAGCTCTTTGCCGTGTTTCCACAAGTGAAAGGAAATAAGACATTTTCTATATTTCTACGGCTTCAGTCGATGACAAAGTAACGATAGCTTTTCAGCTTCAACCACGCGTATGTACATATGAATATATTTGCATAGACTATGCTAGGTATCCCTAAAAACAAGCAATGTGTTGACTCTCAGTGGATCTGTTTGCATATACGTGCGAGTGTGTGAATTTGATATGTTTCTGAACTACGGTGCAGGGGTTTTAAAATGCCACACACACTCGGGGCGGTGCTGTTGGATCAGACCCGTTTCGGTGAAAACTTCTTTTGACTTTTCCGTCTCCGACTCACAGAGGCTGCTTGGTCGTGGTGTCATTATATTCTCCCAACACTTTATACTCTCATTACCACATTACTGCACTGCCATTCACTTCTACTGAACTCGCAGGAGACGCACTCACATGATGGACAGAGCTCTGTTACATGTGTCCCCACATCAAACGAACACTTCATGCCTTTTTCTTTTACACCTTCGCTCAACCGAAGTCAAGCGATTGGCTCACAAGTGCTGTGTTCGTTTGTGGTTTTATTGTCTGTTGTCCAAACCATTTCAGGTTTGCGCGCGTGTGTGTGTGTGTGTGTGTGTGAGTATGTACACCGGTTGTTTATGCCTAGAAACAGAAAAAGTCTCTCGATGCTCTTAGTGCAGCCTGGTGTGTCAGCTGATGTTTGTTGACTGTTGATTCTCTACTTAAAGCAATGCTACACTTAAGGACTGAGTGGGTGCGGCGCCCGCTTTTATCAAAGTACTCTTTAAAGGTGTGAGTTTTGTGTTTGGAAGAAGAAGAAGAAGAAGAAAAAAAAGAACAGTGCTGTAGGACCTTTTCACAAACACGGACGCACGTTTATCGTCAGAGTTCTGGGCTGGTTTTTTTTTGGTCAGGATCTGCCGCCTTGTCCTCCTCTGTGTCCACAGTGTGGTGTGAAGATCTTCTGTTTGACTAATATTCAGGTTTTTTTTTTTTGGTCCTTGTTTCACTCTGAATCATGTAAATGACACTTTTGTAAATTGATCTGCAGAGTTTGATGAGAAGATGTCACTGATCTGAGCATTTTAGTATCTTCACGTTGACAGAAATGATCTTATTCTGACAACTTAGCTGTGTTCCAAAACAGAACAGGAAATGTCCAGAAGGGGGCAGGCTGTTGTAGTCTTTTAGATGAATTCCTGCCACAAAATATCTCAAAGGTGTTTTTGCTGTGAATTCACCATAAGAATGTCTATGACATCAACCTGTCGAAGCTGAAATGTCTTTAATTTTAACAATGGGTTCAACATTTTGACCCAGTTTGATGAGGTTTCGTTGTCGGCACCGATGGAATCGAACCCCTGACACAGTTTGTGTAACAGTTGCTGGTACAGGAGAATCTCTGAAAGGATGAGGGAAAAATACTGCACTTATTTATAGGAAATATTCAGAATATAGAGTCTGATGGACACAAGAGGAATACGTTGTTGTGGTGTCTGACCAAGGAGTTACTGTCCATAACTGACCTCAGCTCACCGCCTACAGAACCTTAAATTGGGGTCCATCATGTCCAAAAGTCCCTCCTCCAGAACTGACTTTTTGACTCCCGGAGTAGAACCTCTTGTCGACGTAGAAGGATTCTTTTAACACTTCCTGCAGCTCCAGTGACCATCTTCTCATCAAACTAAACTAAACCTATTTAGGAAACTTAGCATCAAATGTTCAAGGATTCACTTTCACTTTTTTACAGAAACTGTCTTCTCTTTGAAGTGATTCTTTATTGTGTTGGTGGGCGTCGACCGTGGACTGAAATGTGACACCACACTGACGGGCTCTGAGTTCTGGGTTTGTTCCTGTACAATAGGGTTCTGTGGCCGATCCAGCAGTGTAGTCATCAGACAATCTATATATGAGAAGTGAAAGGAAAGAACCTGCACCCTGTTTCTCGTTGTGTACAATGTTTTTTAGAATCTCACTATTTTTGGATTAATTTGTGCTGGTGACAGTTCCATCGTCGAATTATTCTATTGATATTATGATGGAACTTTTATTTTATTGCTATTTTGTGTAGAATAGCCAACTGTTTTTACATTTCTCTCTCTCTCTCTCGCTCTCTATCTCTTTCTCTTTATTACTTCACCTTATCATAGACATATAGTACTGGGGTCCTTTTTGGAAACACCTCGCTGACAATTGCACGATCAGTTGTTGTGGTTTTAGCAAATGCAATGAAGGAAGGAAACACCAGTTACATGCTGCAATTGTAATTCAAATATAGAATATATTTATTAAAAACAAAAAGCAAAAAACACGGGAAACAGCAGAAATTAGTAATTCATGAAATTTGACAAATTGTAAATGCATGAGTGACAGCAAAACGTTATGTTACCTGCCGTAATGATAAAGGTCATGCATCATAAATGAGTTCGGAAACAACTCAGAATAATGTAGCATATGAAATACTAAAGATGAAATTTATAGCTAATATATTGTGTTGAGCTAGTCTGCTTTTCGGGTTTTTGTTGTAAAGAAAATATTTCTTTTTTTTTCTGTTGTTTTTTTGAGAATGATATACAATTTGTGTATATTTTCATATACAAAGTATGCACTGATATGTTATTGAAATTCTATACCGCTTTTACAAAAAGTGTTTGTTGTACCAAAGTATCCAAGTCCCTTGAAACCTTATCCTTTTTGCGTATGTTTTACCGTATTTTATATATTAAATAGACAAATTGAGTGAAGTCATCTGTGGTGTGCGTTGCTTTTTTTTCCCTCTGATGCCGAAATATAATTTTGTCATTTTGTTTAAATGATGTCTTGCAAGGTAACCATCTCATCGTCGCCGGAGAAAGACGACTACTTACCTCTGACAGTGATGCATGACTGCTGGGTTAGAAACAGAGAAAGAAAACTGACATTTTCATCACTTTAAATGTGATTAAATTTCCTTAGAGTGCAGCGCCCTCTGGTGATGCATTATTACCCAAAACTTATCAAGTCTGTATCTGAACACAACCCAGGTTCGAACTTTAACAACTTGTAGGAGTTCCCCAAAACGTTGGCTTCAGAAGTTGAAGTTTAATTGTTCACAACACCAAAAAGTAAAAGTTCTCTCTATTTCACGTGACGTTACAGCTTAATGTGTCTGATGCAGGGATTTGAACCCACGCTCCCAGTCTCCTATCAATCTTAGTAGAACTCATGGAAGGAACCTTTTTTTTTTTTTTCTGTTGAGTGTTTTTAATCATATTTTAAAGCAGTGAAATGTAAACTTCAGTCCACAGAGTGTCTCTTTGCTCCTCTGACCTCCCAGAATTACATTTTTACAGATCTGCGACATTCATTTATTTTACATAGTTTTATTATATTATCATTAAGTTGCAAACTATTGGCCAACAGTAAACATAACTCATTTAAAAAATAGAAAAAAAAATTGTCTCACAGGGGTTTAACCCCAAAATCTCTGTCTGGGAGGAGGAGCTGTTGTAGGTGGTTCTACGTCAAATACCGCCTCTTGTCCGACCGATGAACAAATGAAGTACAAGTTGGCTGCGAACATCACAAGTATCGGGAAGAAGGAGAAGCCGAAGCCAAAGGCCCGGATGCTGCTGCCCAGAGAGAGGCAGAGCCAGTAGATCAACCTGGAGCAAAGAGAAAAAAGGGTCAGAAACTCTTATTTTGGAAACGTCATCAGAAGCAAAGAAATGTCTTTAGTTTGTGGGTTTGCTTAAAGAACTCATTCTTTTGTTTGTTACCGGGTAGAAAAAGCCTTTGCAACAAAACATTTTCAGATTCGCTTATTTTTTTTGTTTAGATTTGTAGTTATACTATATAAACCAGGGGTCGGCAACACCATAGGCTCTCAGTATATTAGCTATATAAGTTATTATTAAAAATAACTAAGCACCATGAGCGCGAGCATTAATAAATAAATGTTTATTTTCCCTGCAACACATCCTGGAGAGAATGATTCTCCACCACTGTACAATATTTGGTGCTTAAAGTTTAATTTCCATGACAATATTAGTGTTTTTTTTGCCTCGATTTAATTATAGAAATACAAGCAATAGATTTACAGATTTTTGGTGTCCTTTTTTATTTTATTTTTTTTAATATAGTATTTTGATGGAAATATTGTGTATTCTAAAAGAGATGGTAAACCTTTAAAAAAAAACCAAAAAAACCCTCTGACCATTTTTGGTCCTTTTTCAAGGCCTTTCAGTCTTTTTTTCTATTTTTACACGTTTTTGAAGCCACTAGGGGTGTGCTAAAGAGCCGCATGTGGCCCTGGAGCCGCGGGTTGCCGACCCCTGATCTAGTCAAGAGTAACAAAACCACTGTTGGTGCCTACCTGGAACCGCGTGAAGACCTACCTGCCAAAGACAAAAATGATGGTGAGCAGTGGCACCAGCTTGACCATATCCTGGCTGACGTAGGTTGCCATGACAGCCAGTTGAATGAAGTAAAAAAGGAAAAGAGCCAGTGATTCGTTGACGAAGTGCCAGTGAACTGCAACCTCTCTGTTCACCATTGAGTTCTGATAGAGTGGCCTCAGTTCACTGTACCGCAGCCGAGCTACGCCCTGGACCAGGACGCCTGTGGACGGAGGTGATGCAGTTTTCTACAACTATTTTACTTTTGATTAAGACAAATTTTATCTCATTGTATTAACATCAACTTGTGAGCATCTTACCCAGCAGGATTGGGATGACAGCGAAGAAGGCACAACGAAGAGTGTAAATCACCCGCAGGGGAGCGGTGTCCACCAATGGCAGGTCAAATGGGAGCAGTTTATACCCGCCCCACACAAGGAGAGGGAATAGAATCCCCGCAACAGCCAAGGACAAACCCATCCACAGCTTTCCACCACAGCCGTTATCGCACAAGTCTGCAAAATAGGAGAAAATTAAATTCAAGGGGAAATAGTTCATTTTGGCAAAGCCATCACTGAGATACAAAAGATGGAAAAAGAATAAAGTTAAGAAATTATGTTTTTTTTTTTTTCCAGAGAAATGTTGCACTTGGCAGCATGGTTTGGGTCATAGACTTGCATTTTGAGACATTTTTTTTGTTCGTACATTTACTAACGATAATTACAGTCCCCCCTTGTACTTTCCTGAAATTTGAGATTTTTTTGTGGCATTTTAGGGACTTTATATTTAGATTTGAAATGTTCAGAAGTGTCATTTTTTCTAAATCTCCAGGGCATATTTTGGTCCAAAAATATGCATTTTGAGGCATTTTTTGGGGATTTTTTATTTTTTTGTCAATTTTTAAGCATTTCGCTGGGATCACTTTTAAGTTTTTGGTGAGAGATTCAAATATACAAAAATTGGGTTTTGGTTCTTTTTACCTCAAACTATTCAATTGGGAGCAGGTCTTGTGTCATAAACTTGCATTTTATAGAAATTGGAACTTTTTTTTTTTTTGACAATTTTTCAAATTTTTGGTGAGATTTTTTGGTTATATTATATTTTATTTATATTTTATATATTATATTTTTAGGTTTTATTCCAAACTATTCACTTTATTTTTTGGCCATAAACTTGCATTTTGAGTTATTGGGGAATTTTAATCTTTTGTCAATTTTTTGCATTTTTAATGGATCCACCCTTATGTTTTTGGTGAGAGTTTCACATATTCAAAAATTGGGGTTTGGGTAGTTTTATCACAAATTATTCACTTGGGAGCATGTCTTGGCCATAAACCAACATTTTAGAGAATTTGGGTCATATTGGGAACATTTCATTTTTTTGACAATTTTACACACTTGGAAGAGTCACCCCTTAATTTTTGGTGAGATTTTGAGATTTATTTTGAAGGTTTTTCACAATCTTTTCATTTTGGAGCATATGCAGAAATAATATATGTATACTTTTAGGTTTTATTCTTATTATTGCATTTTTAATGGATCTACCCTTATGTTTTTGGTGAGAGTTTCACATATTCAAAGAATTTGGGTCATTTTTGGGAACATTTCATATTTTTGACAATTTTTCAGATTTTGACATGTTCCGAATTTCTTTTGGAGGTTTTATAACAAACTTTTCTCTTGGGAACATATATTGGGCCATAGAGCTGCATTTTTATGCATTTGGGAGATTTTTTTTTTTTGTCAATTTTCCACATTTCTCACGGTCCAGCCTTGTGTTTTTGTTGAGAGTTTCACCTATAGAGGCACTGTTTGTCAATTTTTTGCATTTTTCATGTGTCCCCCTTATGTTTTGATTGGAATTTTACATCTTCAAAGAAAGAGGTTGCTTAGAGCTTTGAGAAACATGACTTGGAAGCATGTTTGTGCTTCCAAATGCTAAAAAAGAAATCTTTCAAGAATTCCTCTAAATGCAATATGACTCCCTACTACACTTAACTTTTGCCTCAGCAAGCATGTACTTACAGTACTTGTCGTCCTGCTCTGTGGCCTGTTGATAGTACTGCATAGGAAGGTCAGGTTCCACCTGTCTTTCCTTCTCAGGATACTTCTCAATAAAGACGTGGCTTTCCTCAGGAACCTTTTTGCAGGACTGTCGCAGTATTGTGACACGTGGAGTGATGCCCAGAGAGGTTTTCTCTGACGTCCAAGTGGAACCTATCTCATCATCCTCCTCCTCTTCATCGTCTGCCTGCCAGCCTCCGCCTTTATCATCCTGTTGTATTTCCATCAGTTCCCACCTCTCTCCTTCAGGCATGCTCTCCCTCCACTTGTCCTTGGTCTTCTGGTTACTCTCCGTCTTACTCTGTTTCTCAGACAGGTCCAGACTTCCTCTGCTGATCCCTGTGTCTCCCTCTTCAGCCTCTGAAACTCCTTTGTCTTCTCCATCACTACAGTCCATCTGAGGCTTCCTGGCTATGTCTCCAGGCCACGGTAACGTGCCTGGCTCCAGGTGAGCAGACCTGGACATCTCCTCCTCTTCTTCCTCCTCTTCTTCCTCCTCATACTCTTCATCTGTAATCTGGTCATTACTCTGCTTCAGGGGATTCTTATTTCCTTCAGCTTTTGGATTTGCCTTTGCATCATCAGGTGTCGATGCAACATCCATTATTAATTCCAACACTAATCTGGCCAGGAGAGAAAATTTGCGCCAGTGTAGATCGTCAGCTCCGTCCTGTCAGTGTCTGTCATCAGCAAAACCCCATTATGTGTCTTGCTGTCTGGGTGACAGGAAGGAAACAGGGTCAAACTAGTCTTTTAAGCATCTGAATAAGAAAGAAAAATCTCCGGCTGTGCTGTGATATTGTTCAAATTATCACCTTGATATAATATACTGATAACATTGTTAAAGGTTCTTCCTCTGATAATAAAAATGAAATGCAAATTGCTGAAAATCTATCAAAATCGGATTATATTGGAATATAAAATTAAGTGTTTGGACATAATAACATATAATATTCACTATAATAACATTAGGGATATCCTACATAACTGGGATTCTGAACCATTGGGCCCAGGCCCAAAGTTGGGCCGCAGGCGCCCCCTAGAGGGCCGTGAAAATTTTAAACTGCAATTATTAAGGCCCCCAGGTCACCCGACACTGAAAAAATTGGGCCGCGGTGCCAAAAAGGTTAAGAATCCCTGCTATATAAGGTGCAAAACTTACCGCTGCAAGAATGTAGGGACTGACGACAAATAACCCTATTACTTTTCATGCAGTATCTGACAGAATCAACAAAAACAACAATACTACAGTATTTAAGTTACTTTCATCCATTACACAAACCTGAAGTTTCAAAGAAATTAAATACTTTGTTGAAACAATTCACATTGTTTCAAGGTGAAGAAGATGAAGAGGAAACGTTTACCTCCACGATGACTCAGCTGTTTACTCACAAACAAATACCGTACAGTCTACAGGCGGCACCGTGGCGTGGAATCACGTTCTACTATGAGAAATATCTACCAAACTATTGAAGTCACAGTTACAGACAGTCCGGACGCCAGACTGTGATTTCCTGTGACTGTGAGTTTATGGTCACTGGCCAATCATTAACTGTCCAGGACCAAGGTCTGCAAAATAAACACGAATGCATTCCTTCTCTCTAAGGACACAAACCCACACTCGTGGTGGACTTTGTTATTTTAGAATGATTTTTTATCCCTTTTTTTCTACTAAATTACTTTTTGTAATAATTTTATTAGATGAGTCGTCTCAGTCCTCAGTACTAGGTTAAATAAACTAAAATAAAAAACTGAGGGACACGACGCTACGTTGAACATGAATTACTTAAACATTGTTAATGTGTTCAATGAGACATCGGACAGGAAAAAAACTCGGAGAATGTCATGTGACTTTGCTTACTGTCCACAGAAGCTGACACAACCAGCGGTTAAATGTGGGACTAGTGTTAAGCCTCAACCTTAATCTGTATTAGTTTTAATCTGGTAGTTGGGGAATAATCAAATGAAAACAACAGAAATATAAATTAGTGTGTAAAACATGTCTCCATGTACGCTGAACACTAATCACTTGGACTTGAACCAGCAACCTCTTCAGGTGCGGTCACATGCTCCACCATTGAGTTACTGTACACTGACATCTCTAAAGTACCCCGCAGTACTGACATCAACAAACTCATGTCCACTACTTTAAAAACCCTATTGAACTTCCTCTGTCTCACTGCAGCCCTGTTGTGACCGTGGAAGGAACGCGCCCCCTACCTTGGGAACAACAGAGAGTTCACAAAAGCAAAAATAGTTGAGAAAACAATGATCCATTCGGGTTTTTAAGCTTGATTCTCACTCCCTCCAACCAACCTCAGCCACAGGTGCTTTTCTAGTCTGTGTCATTTGTTAATCTGTTGCTACTGTTGTTGTTGACAGGAGACACAGTCTTATCTCAGCTGTTTAAGGCCTGAAACACACACACACAGACACACACAGGACTTTCAGATCCTAAAGCCTGTTCTGCAACATTTGGAGGAGCCATTAGTGAGTCCAGCAGCTGACTTAGTTTTCCATAAACTCCACATTATCCCAGTGATTGTGGTTCACCAACCTGCTGTCCTGTGTTGTCTTCGGTCACATCACGGTGGCGCTCTATGTAGACCTTCGTTTCCTCTGCTAAAAGTCTGCGTTTGACTTGGTTTCACGGGGAAAAACTGAAGAAGAAAAAAACTCACCTGGCAGGTGAGACCAGGTGATCGGCTCTCAACATAGAGAGCAGAGGGCTAACAGGAGGTATCACTCTGCTTATACTTCCACCAACAAAGAAAATACCATCTGTTCCAATTACTATTATTATTTTTTATTATTGTCATTAATATTGTTATACTATTTCATTTGTTTTTATGTGATTTTGTGGTAAAATCCTCTAATATATATTTATTGTGCTAAGTTTAGTTTAATCTGTGTAAATTTATCCATAAGGAAAATATATTTAGAAGGAAAATATTATAAAATATATTATATTTTTTTAGATTGTGTGGACTCACTAACTGATGAAATATATTGAGTTCTTGTTGATATTATTGTTTTAAGCAGGCTTTTTCAATGTGTCATTTTTGCACAGGAGCTGATGTGTTCACTCGTGTGTTTGCCCAACAGGGTGTGGTGCAGAAGGGTGGCATCTACGCCCACACGAGCTGCCATACCACATGTTGATAAGATTGTCAATAAAGCAGTAAAACAACATCTCCACCTCAGGTTGTAAAGACAGGTTGTCGCTCTATGAATGGCTGTTGTTTCCTTTTTCACTTGATCATAGAAAGACCTTCATGAAAGACCCCATCCAACCAGCAAACTCACTGTCGGTCAGCCTGCCCTCAGACTGAGGAACAATTTCTTCCACGAAGCTGTTAAACTGTTGAATTCTGGTGGAAACCTGTAAACTGTATTCATACTCTGTTGTTACTGTTACTGTAACTTTTTTTTTCTGCGCTCATTGTCTCAATTACTCCCCCCCACACAACAATCTGCAATTGTCCCCGCATTACTTCTCTTCTTCTCCTCTTATCTCTCTCCTCTTCTCTTCTTCTCCTCGATCGATATTTCGTTCATCATATGTCTAACTCAGTGGTTCTTAATCTTGTTAGAGCTACAAAACCCCACTGGTTTCATGTACGCATTCACCGAACCCTATCTAAAAGTACAAGTACAAGTGCAAGTGCGAGTTGAGTAAAAATTTCAATTACCCAAACTAAACCCTAACCTAATTCTAACCCTAACCCTATCTCTTATCTTAATCCTAACTCTACAACAAGTTACATATTCATTTACATTAACAAGTAGAAGTACAAGTACAAGTACAACTACAAGTAGAGTAACAATATAAATGACCTGCACTAAACCCTAACCCTAACCCTAACCCTAACACTAACCCTAATCCTAATCCTAACCCTAACCCTAACCCTTATCCTGACACTAACAAATTTAAGTTACATTTTCATTTACATTAACTTGTAGACGTACTAGTAGTACAAGTACGAGTGGAAATACAAGTACGAGTACGAGTAGAAGTACAAGTACGAGTAGAAGTACAAGTACGAGTACGAGTACAAGTACGAGTACGAGTACGAGTACAAGTACGAGTACAAGTACAAATACGAGTACAAGTACAAGTACCCAAACCTAACCCTCACCCTAACCCTGACCTTAACATAAATTCAATTTTACATTTTCAATTACCCTTAACCTAACCCCAACCCTAACTTTATTGCTGCTAAGATTAGGGGAAGCGTTAGTGTTAGAAAAAGGTTAAGGGAAGGGATAGGGTTAGGTTAGGGATAGGTTAAACTCTAACCTAACCCTAACCCCAAACCTAACCCTAACCATAAAAAAATTTAAGTTACATTTTCATTTACATAAACATGTAGAAGTTCAAATACAAGTACCCTAACCTAAAACTAACCCTAACCCTCACCTTAACATCAATTTCATTTACATTTTCAATTACAATTTGAATAACCATAAACCTTGTGACAAACAAAACCGAATTTCTGCAAAGATTAGGGTTAGTGTTAAGCTTTTGTAGGTTTTAGGTTAGGGTTAGTATAAAGTGAGGTTAGGGTTAGGTTTAGAGTTTAACCTAACCCTAACCCTAACACTAACACATTTTTTAAGTGAAATTTCCATTTCCATTTACAAGTACAAGTACAAGTACAAGTACGAGTAAGAGTAGAAGTAGAAGTACAAGTACCTGAACCAAAAGCTAACCCTAACCCTCACCTTGACATCAATTTCATTTACATTTTTAATTACATTTTCAATGACCCTAAACCTAACCAAAAAAACAAACCCACTTGCTGCTAAGATGAGGGCTAGCGTTAGGGTTAGGGTAGATTTAGGTTAGGGATAGGGTTAGGAAAGTGTTAGGTTAGGAATAGTTTAAACTCTAACCTGACCATAACTCCAACCCCAACCCTAACCCTAACCCTAACAAATGTTTAAGTAACTTATTAATTTACATTTACAAGTAGAAGTACAAGTACAAGTACCCTAACCTAAAACTAACCCTAACCCTCACCTTAAAATCAATTTCATTTATATTTTCAATTACAATTTCAATAACCATAAACCTTGTGACAAACAAAACCGAACTTCTGCTAAGATTAGGGTTAGCGTTATGGTTTGGTAAGGTTTGGGTTAGGGTTAGGTTAAACTCTCATCCTAACCCTAACCCTGAATAAATTTTTAAGTAAAATTTTATTTTACATTTACATGTAGAAGTACAAGTACGAGTAGGAGTAGAAGTACAAGTACAAGTACAAGTACAAGTACGAGTACGAGTACGAGTACAAGTACCCGAACCAAAAGCTAGCTCTAACCCTCACCTTAAAATCAATTTCATTTTCAGTTTCAATTACATTTTCAATAACCCTAAACCTAACCACAAAAACAAACCCACTTTATGCTAAGATTATGGCTAGCGTTAGTGTTGGGGTTAGGAAAGGGTTATGTTAGAGATAGGTTAAACTCTAACCTAACCCTAACCCCAACCTTAACCCTAAACTAATTTTTCTAATTTTGTAGACGTACTAGTAGTACAAGTACGAGTGGAAGTACAAGTACAGGTACGAGTAGAAGTACAAGTACGAGTACAAGTACGAGTACAAGTACGAGTAGAAGTACAAGTACGAGTACCAGTACGAGTAGAAGTACAAGTACGAGTACCAGTACGAGTACAAGTACCGGTAAGAGTACAAGTACAAGTACCCGAACCTGACCCTCGCCCTAACCCTGACCTTAACATAAATTCAATTTTACATTTTCAATTTTACATTACCCTTAACCTAACCCCAACCCTAACTTTATTGCTGCTAAGATTAGGGGAAGCGTTAGTGTTAGAAAAAGGTTAAGGGAAGGAATAGGGTTAGGTTAGGGATAGGTTAAACTCTAACCTAACCCTAACCCCAAACCTAACCCTAACCCTAAAAAAATTTTAAGTTACATTTTCATTTACATAAACATGTAAAAGTACAAGTATAAGTTAAAGTACAAGTACAAGTACGAGTACAAGTTCAAATACAAGTACCCTAACCTAAAACTAACCCTAACCCTCACCTTAACATCAATTTCATTTACATTTTCAATTACAATTTGAATAACCATAAACCTTGTGACAAACAAAACCGAATTTCTACAAAGATTAGGGTTAGTGTTAAGCTTTTGTAGGTTTTAGGTTAGGGTTAGTATAAAGTGAGGTTAGGGTTAGGTTTAGAGTTTAACCTAACCCTAACGCTAACACTAACAAATTTTTTAAGTAAAATTTCCATTTCCATTTCCATTTACAAGTACAAGTCCAAGTACGAGTAGGAGTACAAGTACAAGTACAAGTACAAGTACAAGTACGAGTAAGAGTAGAAGTAGAAGTACAAGTACCTGAACCAAAAGCTAACCCTAACCCTCACCTTGACATCAATTTCATTTACATTTTTAATTACATTTTCAATGACCCTAAACCTAACCAAAAAAACAAAACCACTTGCTGCTAAGATGAGGGCTAGCGTTAGGGTTAGGGTAGATTTAGGTTAGGGATAGGGTTAGGAAAGTGTTAGGTTAGGGATAGTTTAAACTCTAACCTGACCATAACCCCAACCCCAACCCCAACCCTAACCCTAACCCTAACAAATGTTTAAGTAACTTATTAATTTACATTTACAAGTAGAAGTACAAGTAGAAGTAGAAGTGCAAGTACAAGTACCCTAACCTAAAACTAACCATAACCCTCACCTTAAAATCAATTTCATTTATATTTTCAATTACAATTTCAATAACCATAAACCTTGTGACAAACAAAACCGAACTTCTGCTAAGATTAGGGTTAGCGTTATGGTTTGGTAAGGTTTGGGTTAGGGTTAGGTTAAACTCTCATCCTAACCCTAACCCTAAATAATTTTTTAAGTAAAATTTTAATTTACATTTACATGTAGAAGTACAAGTACGAGTAGGAGTAGAAGTACAAGTACAAGTACAAGTACAAGTACAAGTACGAGTACGAGTACAAGTACAAGTACAAGTACCCGAACCAAAAGCTAGCTCTAACCCTCACCTT
>JAFBJS010002170.1:536782-564425 GCA_016785265.1 Paraplagusia blochii | reverse complement strand
CAAAATTTGTTAAAAAATAAAAGGTGCCCAAAATGCTTAAAAATGATAGTTTATAGCCCATTATAGCCAGCAAAGGTATTTATTAGTGCAAAAAAATTCAAAACTTCTCATGTTTACCCATTGAAAAAATTTGACCAAAAACGTAAGGCTATAGCCTTACATTTTGCCAAAATTGGTTAAAAAATAAAAGGTACCCAAAATGCTTAAAAAAATGATAGTTTTTGGCTCGTTGTATCCAGCAAAGAGATTTATTTTTGCCAAAAATCCAAAACTTCTCATGTTTACCCATGTTCAAATGTCATCAAAAACTGTAACACTATAGCCTTACATTTCTGCAAAATTGGTTAAAAAATAAAAATTGGCCAATTTGCTTTAAAATGATAGTTTACAGCCTTTTGTATACGGTAAAGTGATTTATTTGTGCCAAAAAATATTAATTTGTCATTTTTAGCCACATTAAAATATTACCAAAAAAGTAAGGCTATAGCCTTACACTTAAGAAAAATTGGTGAAAAAAGAAAAAGTGCACCAAACCTCTTAAAATGATAGTTTATAGCCCATTATATCCAGCAAAGGTATTTTTTAGTGCAAAAAATCCAAAACTTTTCATGTTAACCTATGGAAAAAATTTCACCAAAAACGTAAAGTTATAGCCTTATATTTTGCCAAAATTGGTTAAAAAAATAAAAGGTGCCCAAAATGCTTTAAAATGATAGTTTAAAGCCCATTATAGCCAGCAAAGGTATTTATTAGTGCAAAAACTCCAAAACTTCTCATGTTTACCTATGGAAAAAATTTCACCAAAAATGTAAGTCTATAGCCTTACATTTTGCCAAAATTGGTTAAAAAATAAAAGGTGCCCAAAATTTTTTATAATGATAGTTTTTAGCTTGTTGTATCCAGCAAAGAGATTTATTTGTGCCAAAATCCACAACTTTTCATGTTTACCCATGTTAAAATGTTTTCAAAAACTGTAAGACTGTAGCCTTACATTTCTGCAAAATTGGTTAAAAAACAAAAATTGGCCAAATTGCTTTAAAATGATAGTTTACACCCTTTTGTATCCGGTAAAGTGATTTATTTGTGCCAAAAAATATTAACTTGTCATTCTTAGCCACATTAAAATATTACCAAAAAAGTAAGGCTATAGCCTTACACTTAAGACAAATTGGTGAAAAAAAAAAAAGTGCACCAAACCTCTTAAAATGATAGTTTATAGCCCATTATATCTAGCAAAGTGATTTATTCTTGCCAAAAAATATAAACTTGTCACTTTTACCCATGTAAATTATAACCAATAAGTGTAAGACCATAGCCTTACGTTTCGGCAAAATTGGTGAAAAAATAAGAAGTGCCAAAAATGCTTTAAAATGGTTATTTATGGCCCTTTTTATGCATCAAAGTTATCTGTTTGTGCCAAAATCCCAAATTTGTCCCGTTTACCCATGTTAAAATTTTACCAAAAAAAGTAAGGCTATAGCCTTACACTTTGTCAAAAACTGCGAAAAAATAAAAAGTGCGCAAAATCTCTTAAAGTGAAAGTCTATGGCCCACTGTATCAGTTAAGGTAATTAAAGTGCGCCCAAATGTCCAAAAAAAATGTGCTTTTACTCAAGTTAATATATTACTAAATAAATTCGGGCTATAGCCTTACATTTTGCCAAAATTGGTGAAAAAATAATAAGTGGCCAAAATGCTTTAAAATGATAGTTTATGGCCCATTGTATCCAGCAAAGTGATTTATTTGTGCCAAAAAATATAAGTTGTCGCTTTTACCCATGTTAAAATATTTCCAATAAAAGTAAGGCTATAGCCTAACATTTTGGAAAAATTGGTGAAAACTTAAAAAGTGCTCACAAACCCTTAAAATTATATTTTATAATCCACTTTATCCAGACAAGTGAATAAGTTGCGCCCAAATGTCCAAAAAATTTCCCTTTTACTCATGTAAAAATAGTACCATAGCCTTACGTTTTGGCAAAATTGGTGAAAAAAAAAAAGTGTGAAAAATCACTTAAAAAGATAGTTTATATCCCATTATATCCAGCAAAGGTATTTATTAGTGCAAAAAATCCAAAACTTCTCATGTTTACCCATGTTTAAATATAACTAAAACAATAAGGCTGATTTGGTGAAATTGGTGAAAAAATTGGTGAAAAAAATAAAATCATAACCCTGCAGCTGTTCACTTTAACCTCTCTTTCATGACCTTTTTTTTTGTTTTTTTTATTTATTCATTTTCTGTTGTTTGTTTTAAAGTGTCCTTCTGTAAAGGCGCTTTTAAATAAAATCTATTATTTATTATTATTATTCTGAATTATCTCTCCCATTAGATGTCATAAATATGCCAACTAAAGGTTTCCTCTCATTGGATGTACTTTATTAACAGTAGTCAATAACACAACTCGGTTTTGCAATTGAAACACACTTGCACCAAGACCTCAAGTTTAGGGCTAAGAATAAATCATTATTTACACCCCATCAAATAAAGAAAACAATAACGGCAGAAGAACAACCCAGAGTTCAATGTTGGCATGCTGGACAATGGAATGGCTTTTGGATCGGTACTGTTTTCTACCATATACTATACTTTTGAGCAGTAGTGTGCAGTACTCTGCTGAAACACTAGGTTCAACCCCGGACAACGTGAGAAGTTCATCAGACTCACTTATACTGGCAGACCATCAAGTACATGATTATCTGTGTTTACTGAAACACAGGTAGAATTCTCTGTTGGTTAAAAAAAATGATCATTCGCATGAAGACGTTCGGTCTGTGAAGCTTCAGTTTGGCACAAATATTTGGTACGAAAGAAAGAAAAAAAAAGAAAGCGATAATGCCCCTTTCAACTGGGAATTACACAAAAGAAAAGGAGAAAAGAAGAACTCTATACTGGAGCATGTTTACGTTTCACTAAACAATGTTCATATGGTCACGTCACTTCAAGTTTACCAAAATATCAACAAAAGCTAGAAAACCACACCTGCACACGATCAGTCGACACAAAGTGTTTTCTTCATGCTGGTTTTAGTCACTGTGTCTCACTGCAGACTGGAGTTAGAAGAAGGTAGTGATTGTTTCTGGTCAATTTTTTTTTTTTTTCCTGGATGTAAAGAAGTGATGCATGGATGAGGTGAGAACATCAGAGGAGAGTTAAAATATATGTCAGGTTCAACTGGAGAGCTCACAGTTATTTAGGTTTGATTTACGGAACTGGTAGAAAATGGAGCCATAGCACAAACCATATTCTTTTGTAATCAAACTTTTGATTGAGGTTAATGTTTAGTCTTGCTCTTTTAACTCTGTAAAGTGGAATTAAGTAAGACTCTGAACAATAACCACTATGTTGAGGAATGCTGTGTTCAATCTACCAACACAAGGACATGGGAGCTAACATATCTGTCAAGAGGTCTAGACACATACATAAAAAAAAAAATCAAAGTCCATCCTTCTGCATGAATAAAAAACTTCTTGTCTCGTGTCTTTGTCTCTTTAAGGTCAATTTTCAAAGCCAGTGCCAAATCATCAGGAAAAAACAATGTCTCTTTGTCTGTTTCAAAATCCAAGGAAAAGCAAAAAAAAAAAAGTTGGTCTGTTAGGGACCATGCACTGAGATTGACCGATATACCAAATTCAGAGTATGTGCATGAACAATGTCACAAGACATTATGGTTGGGAGTTTGATCCTGGTCAGTACTGCGCTCCGTCTCTGTCTCAATGGTTTGTCAGTAAACGCAGCAGAATAGTATCTGTTCCAACAGAAGCAGCTCCAGACTTTTTTTTTTTTTTTTCCCACCTCTCGACTGAAATGCTGACCAAACCAGGGTGAGAAACGGACTTAGGAAGAGGAAGGTTGGAAGTACAGTTGGATAATGCAGATGCTGGAGAAGATCCATGGTCAGGATGGAAGTCTGCCTCCTAGGCGACGTCCAAAACAATCCAATAGGTTTGAGCTGCGGCGGGTTTAAGGTCTTCGGCCTCATTTCTCCCTGTAGAAAAGCAGGTACATCTTCAGAGGCTCAGGCAGCGGCAGACCCAGAATCCTCTCTCTCAGAAGGTTTACGGCTGGCTGAGGTCGCAGCAGCTCGCCAGTTTCCTTCTCCTCCTCTTCCTCTTGCTCCTCCTCCTCATCCACTACCTCGTCCTCCACGGCGGCAGCAGCAGCAGCAGCAGCATCCTGCTCGTCTTCTGCTGCCTTGGCTGCTCTCCTCGTCCCTCTGGTTTGTCTCCTTTTCTCTTGTCTCTCTCCTGCAGCTGCCTCCTCCTCGTCTACAGCTCTCCCTCCCTGGTTGTTGTTCCCGTCCAGCGTAGCCACCACCTGGATGCTGCACTGACGCCGGTGGACGCGCCGCCGTTTGAAACGAGGGCCGTACTTGTGAAGACCCGCGACTGCCAGGCCCCGCCCCACGCTGAAGGAGGAGCCACGACCGCGTGAGTGGGTCTCCTTCTCGTCTGTGGTCACTCTGAGAGTGTGACGGATGCAGATGCGAGCCAGCTCCTGCAATGTCGGCACTTCATACGTGGCTGCAGATTTAACAAACAAACAAAAAGAAAAACAGGAAAAAAACAAAAGAAGAAACAAGATGTAAACATTTTAAGTTAAAAAAGCCCACCACTGGTAAGAGTTAAAACTAAATATTCATTTTGACTGAGACTTACGGAGTGGGGCAATCTTGGGTTTTCCATTAGGTCCATGTTTAGGTAAAACCAGAGGAGCAAAAGACACTGAGAGGATCTTCTTGGTCTCCCAGGTGCTGGTCCCTGTTCTGGTTATCTTTGTCAACTTCAGAGGGAGACAAAGACAGCGAAACTGTTATTTCACATTTTTTTTCAATAATTTTTTGTGTTTTTCTCAGAGTTGGTGACTGTTCAACTCAACCAGTCAGTCGATCAATCAGCACATGATGGACCTAATAATCATCAATTAGTAATGATCATCTATCATCTAATCATCTATGACAAAACCTCATCTGGTTGCTCTGTCATCTCTGTCTCTTATACACATCTAGATGTGTATAAGAGACAGGGGCAATCTTGGGTTTTCCATTAGGTCCATGTTTAGGTAAAACCAGAGGAGCAAAAGACACTGAGAGGATCTTCTTGGTCTCCCAGGTGCTGGTCCCTGTTCTGGTTATCTTTGTCAACTTCAGAGGGAGACAAAGACAGCGAAACTGTTATTTCACATTTTTTTTCAATTTTTCTTTGTGTTTTTCTCGGAACAACAAATAAACAGATACAACTCCAAAACCATGAGTCAATGAGGTTTCACAGCGATGACAGCAAATCATCTCTTCCACCACCAACTCTTTACTCTCGTGTTAAATTCTTGGTCCAGTCCAATAGTGAATATGAAATGCATTTTTTTTTTACTTTATTATCCTGATTATAAGTCAGACTTTTCTTTACAGTTTGACTGTGTTTCGAAGAACCAAATTTACCGTTTGTTTTTATCACAATGACAGCAGATGACGCTCTAGGTTTGTCTCCCTGTATCTGCAACTCCTGTATCAGTACGTCTGTGAAGATTCTCAGTCATCCAGGTCATTATCTCCAATAAGGGTTTAATTGTCCAGCAACTGGACTTCTTCTTGGAGTTGAAAGATGTTTCATTCCTCAAATGAGGAACTTCTCTTCCACTATGTTTGTGGTTTTCACATTGATAGTTGCAAGAGGGCAATGATGCAACTTATATTATACTCTGGAGCGACTTGTAGTACAGGAAAAAATGATTGCTATAATCTAGAAATAGCTATACATTCTGAATGGAAATAGATTGTGGAGCAGTTATCTCAAATAAATTGCAAGAATCAAATTTTACATTTTTGAGACTGGGTAGGCGGAGTAATATATTTACAAACCTTTCAATTTACTTAAGAAATTCTGAAAATAATTGCGGTGGGACCAGGATCTCCTCTGTCACTGTTGCCAGTTAATAGAAAAAGATCCTCCAAGACATTTAAATGACAAATGGAGAGTTATCATAAAATCTAAATGTATTAAAATTCTGTATAATCTTAATGGATTTATTTATAAAGTAAGTAAAGGGATGTATACATTGATGATTATAAAAAAGACTGCTTTTCTTGTTACCAACCTTCTCCTCCAGGGGCATCACCAGGATGCCACCGATCTTCAGCAGGTTCCTCATGTAGTCTTCATGCTCTTTCTGGACTCCAGCACCGCAGTAAACTCTGTCATACTGACGACTCTCCAAAGGAATGTCCAGACAGTTGCCCACCACGAAGGACGGCTCGCAGAACTCGAACCTGAAGACAAACACAGGTAGGATGAGGACAGGACAGAGAAAAAAAAAAGAGAAGGAGACGCAGAGAGGGGAAGACTGACTTGTCAAAGCTGTCGCTGGTTTTGATGAAGGAGTCGAGTTTCTGGTAGGCATAATCGATGACGTCGGCGTGTAGCTCGATGCCGTGGTTCACACCGAATGGTCCTGTGTAGAGACAAAAGTACTGAAGTAAATAATATTTGTAGACAAATTACCTTGTTTTGTCTTCACACCGTTGTTGTACAAAAAACACAAAAAAATATCTCCATGGGAGAAGAATCTGGGCTTTCTAATGGACAAGCCAAGAATATTTGTTATTATTTATTTCTAAAATGTTACTTCCTGGCTGATAGTAGAAAATACTATGTGACTGCATGCTGAAAAAATTTAGAAAAGGAATAACCAAATTTGTAGCTACTCTTTTAAAAAATATAATTCTTTACAGAGGCATAAAACCTTAGAACCAAGTGAATTGCAGAACCATTTGACCAGGGAATTATAGACTATAGATCCAACACATCCACACAGACCAAACACGCTTTGCATTAATAACTAAAATTGATGGGAAGACATGCAATAAACAGATGGACAGATGGACAGAGAGACATTTGCTGAGATATTGGAGAAAAACAAACTCTGATTTATGTGAACGTACCCAGAATGAGGCCGACCATGGTGCTGAGGTATCCAGTCCCACTGCCCAGGTTGAGAAAAGAGAGGCCTGGATGTAGATCCAAGGCCTCCATCACTTCAGAGTAGATGCACGGAGCAGACAGGTGGATGTTTCCATGTCTCCACGCCAAGTCCTACCCAGCACAATGACATATTACTACTTATCCATCAAAAAAAAAAACAGCAAAACAGAACCTACTCTTGGGTGTGTTTTAATAATGATTCTGGGCTATTTTCACATCAACAACCTTTACCTGATATCCCTAAAAAAATGGACAATATTGTCCAATCACCTTGTAGGCGTTATCTCTATATTCATCCAGATAATAGTCAGCACGGTCGATGGCTCTGAAAGCTTTCTCCACCAGGTCTGAGCGGATGTAATAGGCCTCCTTCAGGTTGTCTATCAAGTCGTCGTTGTCTTCACCAGCACTAACAGCTCCACCCATCCTGACTGAAAACAACAAAGATGTGATAAGGAGCTACCAACGACTATATCGTTTATTTTATTATTATAACTTTGTTCTACCTAGGATTTTAGGACACATGAAATATGATTTGAGCCCAGTTTTTATTCAAAATTATTAACGTTGCTTCATTTTCAGAGTCTCTGTTGATTCAACTGAGATGTGCAGTCATGGGAAAGATGATTAGACCACTCTGCTGTTTTCTTCAATTCCTTGTTCATCTTAATGCCTTGTTCCACTAAAGTTACTAATGGTAACACAAAACCATGCAATGACTAAAAGCACTGTAGTTGTCAGTACAAGGTTATTGCTAGTGATGTTATTGCTAGTGATGTAGGAACGGAAGTGATTTTTGTCACTGTCAATAAAACCATGCAAAATGGACAGAAATCAGCTCTGAAATCAAACTGAATTATGAGCCTTTTTTGTTGTTATTATATTTGTCCAGATTAATGTAGATTAAGTGGAAACTTTTAAATGGAGAAGAAATTAAAGAAAAAGTGGTCTAATCACTTTTTCCATGACTGTATTTACTAGTTGCCCAGAACTTCCTGTGTACTGTATGTCTTCACACCCCCTGATCAGAAAGTGTTGTGGGCTAATTCACCTTTAACAGGTCAGTGATGTCTGTGCATTTGTCCCGACACCAGCTTCAGGGACCAAAATTTTGGTGTTTAACACCAGAGTGTGACTCTTTTAGCGTTGTGTTAAAACCAACACCTGAGCAGACAAATGTGGAGGAGATAAAGAAGAGCAGAACGACTCTAAGAGTGAAGTTCATTCATCAACACCTCCTCTCACTGTGAGAAACAGGATGAGATGTTTCAAATTACAATGATTTGAACATGTGACCTGACTCTACACAGTATCCACAGGAAATGGATTTAATGATATAATCGACAGATACTATTAACAAAACTAGTCCAGAGTCTAGGGCAGAACTTAAGACATTTTACATTAAAAACAATGTCTGCTGTATTAACAAAACTTCACTTTTTACTATTCGAATGAATGGATAAAAAATATTTTTTCTGAGTTTCTTCAGATTTTTGAAAATATATTAAAATATAATATTGATTACTAAATCGACATCTAAATTTGTTTCTAAATATCTTAGTTTTAAAGTAAAAAACTGAAATAAAGAAAACTTTCATGTAATGAATTCTAAAACAAAAAAAAAATCTGCTTCTTCTAGTTTCAGCTTGTTCTCTTTTCAGGAGTTGCCAACATTTTTCCATCTCCGCATGTTCTCTCTTCCACTCTGACTCCAACTACCTCCATGTCCTCCCTCACTGCATCCATCAATCTCCTCTTTGTCTCCTACATGGTAGCTCCATCTCTAGGATCATTCTTCTACCAATGTATCTACTGTCCCTCCTCTGAACGTGTGCAAACCATCTCAATCTGGCTTCTCTATCTTTTCTCCAAACCTTCCCGTCTGTGTTGTCCCTCTAATCACCTCATTCTTGGTTCTATCCATCCTTGTCTCTCATACAGAGAATAATTCTATAGATTTTCTTTAACTTGCAACAGCTTTGACACTATCGACAAAGATTTAAGGATAAAATTAAATGGATTATAGTCAGTATTCAAACAGTCATCCAACTACAGTATGCAGGGGATAAATATAAACTTTGTTTTTCTTAAAAACTATTATCTAAAAAAATGTATTTATGTAAGATTTAAGAAGTAACTGCGTAAGTAGTTAAATAAAAAGTATTCCGGATACTTAAAACAGAATTCGGACGATAATCCAGACAGGAACGGAAACGACTAACAAGGATTTAGTTCATCTAACGGTGACATGAAACAACCTCCGGAGGGCGCCATAGCACACTGTCAGGGCTTAATAAGTGGTTTAGTAGGCTAGTAGGGTACACACATACAAACACATACAGACGTCCTGCTGCAGTCTGTACTCTAATTCACCATCTTCTGTCGCTTAATCGGATTATTGTGCCGTGATAAATGAACGTGGACTGTGTTTTTTACCGCTCGCATTTACAGTTCTGGCCACAACAGCGACGTCGTTCCCGCTGCATCAGCGGTGGTTATGAATGTGCGCCACTCAGGTGCTTCCAATCTCAACACAAACACCGACAGAAACAAATGACTCACCGCAGCAAAACGGACGCCAAATGTGCGCAGAATGAACCCCCACGGTTTACTCACAGACACCGGTGCGCTGTCACACACAGACAAGGTCAAAATGACGATGTTCTCCGGAGAGAAACGGGCTGAAATCGAGACGGCGGAGTTCCATGTCGCCGTAAACGAAAACGCACGCAAACACACGAAGAAACACACGAAGAAACACACGAATTCCACACCCAGCGACAGCAGCAGCTGAGGACCAACCTGCTGACGTCTGAGCCGCCGAGCTTCCCTCTGTGAACTCCTTTTGTTTCTGAGGTATGAAAAGAAACGGAGGAGGAAGCGGGTCAGACAGAAACACATACACACAAACTGCTGGATGTAAACAGTCAGCCAGCTGACGCTCTGACGTCACGGCGCAACGTACGTGCCGACGCACGGTGGCCTATATTTTAAAAAAGGATGGCCTATATTCCAGAAATACAACAACAAACATTAAGCTATCGTTTGGGGAAATAATTACAACTTTTCTCAAAATAATTTTATGAATTACTTCATTATCAGACGACAAGAATATATCCCAGCAAATTATGGGATTCAACTAATTTAAAGAAGATATTTGATAGGCTGTCGATGCATTTGAATTCCGTGTAAACTCTACGTAGTTTACTTAGTAAGACGGTCGAAGTGTAGAACTTAAGTTTTATACTCAGACCGTACGCGTAGAGCGTTTTACATATGCATGTAACCATAATATCCGATAGATGTCAGTGTTGCTCAGTATTCAAACAAACAACATAGTTGGCGCTCTGGTTCATTTTAACACAGTGGTCACTGAAGTCTCCCATTTTGTTTACCAGTCGTGTAAGTGTTATGTGTGTCTGGTCATGGAGTCGGTGGTGCGACGATACCAACAACATAAGCTGTTTTACTCGGTTCAGCTTGGTCTGAGCTAACATTTCTAATCTTTCTGACGAATATTTGTGTTTTTTTGTTGTTATGTACCCGTCTCTAATAATAACTAATAGAAGGAGGCTCTTAACGTTGTCTATTATTATTATTATTGTTTTTTTTTTGTCGTGGTAAATAGTAATATATCTACACTTTGCTATACTTTTGTCCCATATGTTACCATAGTGTTCTTTTAACATTAGCCTAATTCTCAGTTACAACTTGTACCTATTTATTGGCAAGTTTTAGTTTAAAGTATAATATAATTTCAATTTTTTTAAACTTACAAAATGCAGAGTATTTACTGCATTTTGGCCAATATGTAACCCACACATACACAGTGGTGGATTGAGACGAAGCAGCTTCTCTTTGTCTATGAGTCTTTATTTGTGTTTTTCATAGAGAACATTTAAAATGGTTCATACTCCCACAATAACTGACATCACTTCTCTGCTTTATAACACTGACACAGGAACAGGGGAAACATGTACACAAGTACACAAACACACAGTCACGATTTCGGCCCATCTACATTGTTTAACTTCCCAAACAAACAACAAAAAAAAAAACAGACAAGAAATCTTTAAAAAAAAAAGTAGAAGTAAATAAAATAAACCCAGAGGACGCACAGCCAAGGCCTGTCCCACTTTACAAAATGGTGCGGTAGCAAAGAAACAACCACATCTACAAAAGTAACAAAAATTACCATACAATCTATTTTTGTGGAAGTGCTTGTAATTCTGGAAGTTTTGTTCTTTCTTAAAAGGATATCAATATCAACGGCTAGAAAATCACCAGTAAAAATAGCTCATCTCTGTAAAAATGTGCTAGCAGAACAAACCTTGGCTGTGTATGTTGTTTTTTTTCTTTGTCACAAACTAATCTTATTTTTATTTCTTTTTTGTTAAGCAATTTTAACTTGTCTTCAATACAACAACAATAACACTGGTTCTTTTTAATACAAATATGTACAGAGACTTCAACTTGTTTGAAAATAATGCCCTGCACACTGATGCATTATCTAGTGGTGATGCTGATAATGATTTTGTTTCAAATTTGTGTCACAGAAACAGTCCATGCAAGTCCGGTACCTGAATCGACAACAGTGAGATCACAGTTTCTTAAGCCTAGTAAAAACAGAATGTTTGCTGTTTTTTTCATCAGAATAAGATGGATTCTACCTGCACGTTAAAAAAAAAAAACACATTTACTGTATATTTCCACACAAAATACAGTATAACCCAACCACCCCACCCTACATGTCCCTCCCTCGACAACCATCCTCCTAGTAAGACATTGTTAATGTACAGTGAATCCAGACCAAAAGTTTGAAACCGGGTGTAAACATACTGTTTGTATATATTTATATTTGGAAATGAGTGGCGTCGGAAAGGCACACATGATAAAGACCACACAGCTTAGAACTACAGCAGAAGGAGGGCGCGATAGGGAAGGGTGAGGGGGTGAGGAGAAGGGGCAGGAGGAGGATTTTGGTTTGCTCTCAGTTTGATGAAAAGTGATACTCTATGCAATCCACCGGTCAGGCAGCATCTTTATGTAGACTTCTGTAGGCTAAAAGTTCCACGAAGGTCCCATATTTATTGCCCATTTTCTTTAAAAGGGCGACTGATCAAACAACAAGTGTAATTCCAAACCGTACCAACGTTATATCCATACCCAAGAGGTATCCTACTCGATCACATACCCTATTCCTGGGCCAAGAGTTGTTGTAGCCTACAATGGTATTTGTAAGGGTTACATGATAATGGCAACACATAATGTCCGGTTCCTAGCGTGAAACCCTTGTTCACTTAATCTGGACAATTTCAATTCCGATTTACTAGCCTTCAAATTAAAAGTTTCGTCAAACTCTTCCACACACTGTATGCTCTGTACTGAAGATACACAGAAGTATTTTGAAGTGGGGCACTACGTACTGGCTGGGTTTTTACAGATACACATCCGAACCAGATACAGAACTATACCACTGGATGACATCATCCATCACCCCACCTCGAATGCACAGCTGGATTTTGGATTCAACTGGTTTCCCTGATATGAGCGTCCTCACATTAACTTCATTTACACTTCTGATAATTCTGAGCCTTGTTTATTAATTCCTTCTCTTCTTTAAATATTTTAATTCCTATGCCCTTCAGAATAAAGGTCCTCATTCCATCACTTCAGACTTCTATGGTATATAAGAAAATGTATAGTGCGTGGGTGCAAAAACCAATGTGGGCTGCGTTTTGCTTGCTTGGCTGACATTTTTTCTTGCATTTTCCATTTTTTGTGTGAAAAAGCTATGCGTTCATGGCCTCAGTGTTATTCATTTACATACTTCGCTGGACAATTTTCATCAAGCAGTTTAAAAGGGGTCATGCCATATCGGATAAGTTAGGAGAATATTCACAGTCTTAGCAACTCTGAGTTGCCCAGATTCTCGTGCACTTCAGTAGAGGAAAGAAACATTCCTCTGCTAAACCATTGGACCCAAACTATCTTTCCTGAGGAAAGGTTCACAAGGGGGCTCTATAAGTGGTAAAAAGCTTTGACATTCTTTTGACTGATAGATAGACATACATTTATGTAACAAGAAAACAAAAAAAAAACACCTCCTCCCACAATCACAAGGGAGACTGCGGAGCCCGCAGAATCAATTTCCCACTCCCACACAGACACTCATCTCATTCCACATGTGGCCTGAATCCAGCCGCTGCTATCGCCTGTAGCCTCAGCTGACCGGATGACCTATGGCCTCGCTCTGTTCCGCGTAAGCAACTCATCCTCGCCTTTTCACCGTACTGCTCACCTGAGAAACAAACTCCTACTTCCTATTTGTTTCTTGGTTTTCTTTTCTTTTAGAAAAGAACTGTATTCCTTCTGTATTTTGAGAACTTGTTGATCTAATGAGTGGGTAAATCTGAATTATAACCCACATACGCTTAAAACCTTTGGAGCCAAAATTGGTCTAAACAAACACAGGGCCAAAGAATGTATTTTTACTGACTTTCAACGGCCTACACCTGGTACATAAGTTGTCCCTCTTATGCGTTGGCCCGACAAAGGACCACAACGAGATCATCTTTGGCTTAAGTTTGGCTGAGATTAAGCCCACATTCCAGAATATATGGACCAAAGAGCTGTAATGAATTGCCAATTTTAGTTATGACCAAGTTTGGATAGCAACAAGTAAGATCAGGCCCACAAAGTTAACGTCTTGTGTCCGGAACAAGAGAAAGGTAAACCGTGCATCTTTCTACAATGTAAGACACATACGACGAGCTTGAATTAATGAATTGAGCTTGAAATAATGCTGACTCTCATCTGGCCATTTGTCAGGTAAAAAGTCCAAATCAGGGAACAGCATTGAACATGTGTGTGTATGAGTTGGGGCGGGGGGGTTTGTTGCCTGTTTGTTCTGATGCTTGTGTCCTGGATGGAGAGTCAAATGCTGGCCTTTTCAGTGGTTAGAAAGTGCACGTAGGAGATTCATTTTACATTTTCTATAAAAAAAAAAATGCCTTGTGTATGAGTGTTACACACAGGTGTAACCATAAACACCACAGTAGCTGTAATGGGTCATTCAAAGGTGGAGACTCAAAGGTCTTCTGCTTTTAAAAAGCCCAACTCACAGTGAGCTGGGCCTTTTAAACAGAAATAAAATAACAATACATTAACCGCACACTGTCTCCGAACACTGAGCGCAGAACATTATGCAGAGACATTGACAGCTTTTCCTTTTTTTTTTTTACCTCAAAAATACATGAAGTCACATGACACTTAAGGAACAAAGAGCCAACCATCTACTTTCAAACAGACAATCATTGCTCAGCAGAACGACATACAGCAGGTGTTGGAGTTTGGAAAGTTCTAGATCAGGGGAAGAGGAATGAAAGAAAAACAAGGGGGGGAAAAAAATAAACACTTCCAAAATATTGTAACGGTATCATTGACAGCTTTGCCTTCAGCCTGACTGAACGATGTGTGTTTAAAGCCACAGTTGAGCAGGTCGTAGTGATAGTAAATATTAAGGTGTAACTGCCTGGTTTCGCAGCTCACATCTCTTTTCTAGACAGCGAGTGATCCATCCATAAAGGTAATACGAGAGAAGAAGAAAGAGAGCGAGTCAACAATTACACTGGAAAAATATAGGTATGTTCATATTCATATATATAGCATCTTTAAAATCTATTTATACAGAATGTATCATATAGTGTACTTATGGCCATTGCGGCAGAGAAATAAAGGCATCTGAAACAATCACCACTCTCGTGATGCCGACATTTGTTACATTGCAGAAATGCGTAGAATCAGGAAAGAAAGTGAGTTTCTCTTCTCCGTCTATATATTTTTTTTGAGATTTTTTCTGTTTTGAAGTCAGTGGCACTTTGTGCATCAAAAATTAAAATCTAGAGTAAGGCTACAAGGGTGTATGTGTGTGTGTTTTTTTTTATCAGATAGAAGTTGGTCTAAAAGGAGGCCATTCTACAGTGTATTGGATATGTCAGCATGTGTGTGCATATGTCTGTGTGTTTGTGTGTGTTTTAGATCTGTACATCCAGTCCTAAAACACTGCTGCTATAAAGATCTGTACATAAAACAGAAGAAAAAGATGAAAAAAAACACTAATAAAAAGAATAAGTTTAAAAATATGCACCACTTTAAAACTTCTGTGGTACAGTTACAGTTACAGAGGTTTGGGTTGAGCCAGTGATGGCCGCTACAAAGCGCTTGGTAGAGGTAACAACTTATTTTTTGTACGTCTAAAAAAAAATTAATTTCTTGTTTTTTTCTTTCTTACAGAAGAGGATCAGTGCCACAAAATAATTGTTCAATTTCATATATACATCCATGAATCACCCTCAAATCTCAAATTGAATTTTGAGTTTTTGGTCAGGATTTTTTCCCCCAACTCCAATGTCAGGTTTGCAAGATTTAAGAAAGCCTAAATTCTTTTACTATATCCCCAATTATTTTCTCAGAGTTTTGAGAGAAAAAACCCTGATCCTACCGTGGATCAGATGGTAACTGCTGTTTCTTTCTCTTTTACAATCAGCTGCTGGTTTATCTACGTTAGGCCTAAACAATCAAACAGTTTTGTTTGGATTTTGGTGTGTCTTTATTTTAGTTTTTGCAGTGTGGATCTTCGAAGACTACCCAGACTCAAACCGTCACATAACGCACATAAATAACAAAATAAATATAACAACCATTTCAAGTCAAATTTTTTCATATTAAATAAATAATAAATACACACTTTAGGCTTAGTTTTTTTTCCTTCCTGTCAGCAGTGGATGTTGGAATGCAGTGTTTCAACTCAAATAAAAAAAAAATTGGGAGCAAAAACAACAAATAAAAACAACCCCAAAAAAATAACCTTTTTGTATAATTATCAAAAAATTATCTTATAAAAACATCTGCGCTTAAGAAGGTTTTAAATAACAAAATATGCCTGGTCAGTTTTTCAATATAGGTCGACGCCATTGTGTCACGCCCATTTTTCAAGTTGCTTTGACCATAGTTTTCTGTTACAAAAACCAAGTTCATGATAACAATAATGATAATAAATAGATTGCTTCAAATAAATAACCTCAATAACATAAATGGCAAATAAGTTACAATTTAAAATGTTCACAGGTTCTTTCCTTAAATAATTCATATATAACAATAATTATTGTACCACAAAACTATTATTGAAATGAAGTGCAATTCCTAGCTTGATAAATACTATTGATATGACTAACTCAATCTGAAATGTGTGTGTGTGCGCACACTAGAACTATCGCCATTTCATTTTACATTTAAAAAATTAAAAAGAGAGATAAGGAAAGCCTTCATCTGCTGCTTCATGGAACGTGTTTTTTTGCTGAGGAACCTGTAAAGGAACCTCAGCCGTTCCTGCCTGGTCTGTCTTCTGATCTTTAGGATTCCTGCTGGATTCAGAGCCAACCACAACCAGGTGACACAGAAACTCCAGAATTGAATGTTCGTTATATTGCTGTTGTGGTTTCCTCTTCTGGAGCTGCAGATTATGAGCCATGTGAGCGTTTGTGCTGCGCTGTGTTTGGGTTGAAGTGCGGGAGGAAAAAGGACAAGACGTGCGACAGTTCCTGTTTCCAAAAGCAGGTAAGGACACAAAAGAGACAACAGGTAAACATACAGCGTTTTCAACCCTTCCAGGATACAGTCTTAGTTGTAACATCATTCTTCTTCTCCATCCATTCTGACTGAAGGTTCAGTTTTGTCCTCCGAAAAACCCCAGCAGCAGTATGGTGTGGATTTTGGTCCGCGTCATTTTTCTTCAGAGTGCTCCCTGGGTAATTTTTTCATATTTAAGTTGCCATTTATTAAGATAAACCTGAATTCCCTTTTTTTTGTTTTTCAACTTCATTGTATTGTAGTCAAAGTTTCTCGCCGTCTCCTCGTCACACTCTGGCTTTCTAGACGAGTTCTTTATTTTGAGTGTGTGAACATGTGTGTCTTCAGCCTCAGACCTTGATGCCCTTCACAGCTTTGTTGATGCTCTCCAACAGAGCCTTGTTCTCGGGGCTCTGGAAGCAGTCCTTGTTGGTGTACATGTCGGTCAGGGTGCTCACGTAGCTGTCGAAGTTCTGCTCGGTGATTGGCTCCTGCTGTGGTGCAAACGACAACTTATCTCAGCTGACAAGAGCATAGAAACATACTGCTGCACCAGTCACCTCACTACATTCAATCACTCAGAGACCAGGAGAGTGTGTGTCTGTGTGTGTGTGTGTGTGTGTCTGGAGTGTGGACGTCTCCAGGAGACCAACTGACCATGTGCGGCAGACGAATGTTGGCCAGGCTGCGGATGAGGGCACGGCTGAGACCGGACAGCTCCATGAACAGAGCCTCGTTCTGCTCCTCAATCATCTTGTTCTCGTGCTCAATGTTCTTCAGGTTCTTTTCCATGGATGAGATCTGCTGGACATGATATGTTTGGACATTGGTCAACAACTTTTTTAAGGAGGGAACTGAAAGTTCTGATGTATTATTATAAACATGTATTTTGTAAACCTTTGAGGATTCATACAGTCTGATTAGATGTCAAAGGGACAGGACAATCATAGCATAATTAACTACAAACAACAAGAAATCAACCCCTTACTTGATGTCAAAATTACCAAGCATTAGATTGTTAATATTCCAGTGGGTGTGGTGCAATGTGATTTGGGTGGCAGTTGTGGAGACTATTATTAGTAATAGAAGTATTTAAATTAAATTAAATGTAATTGTACAAAAACATCCTGACAACAAATTTATTTTTATATAACTTTTATAGCTTTGAGGACAATAGTGGGCATATTTTGGCCCGCATGCCATATGTTTGACAACATATGAGTTATAGGAGTTTGTCCTATTTTCACCAAACATTGGTAAATATAATGGTAACTAGGCAAGTATGGCACCACCGTCACGTGCAACCAGATTGCTTTTTTTTTCATATATTCAGAACTGTCTTTTAAGAACACAAACTAAAGTGCATGTGTTTTTCACTAGCTCCAATTAAACTTCCTGCTTTATTTCCAATTAGCTTGTTCCTCATTTATTGGTACTTTTTTCTGCTACCACAAAGGCAGCATTAGTCAAATGTTTTATTTTCTGAAAATATTTGTTTGTTTGAGGAAGTACAAACACATACCTGAGTTTGCAGGTTGACCATATCAGCCTCCATTTCATTGTTGGATTCATTGAGGTCGTTGATCTCTTTGTTGAGTTGCTTGATGTCATCGTCATTGTCTAAAACTACAATGTAACCCATGGAGTCAATGACAACAACTGATCTTTTTCTCTCTTCTATTTCAGTTCAAAAAGAATAATATAAAAGAATAATAAAAAAAATCTCACCATCCCCAGCTCTGAACTTGTTGCTCAGATAGTCCTCTGAAGGAAACTTTGCCTTCTTTTTGGCAAACAAGGCTCTGGGGCATCCTGAGAGGCTGAAGACAGAGGACAAATGGAGACAAGGTCATTGGTTGGATCTCAATAAGGTGTTAAATGTTCTCTCTCTTTAAGTAATGCAACTGCTGTTACAAGTAGGAAAAGAGGAAACCATCTGACCTGCGGTGTGTGAGGAAACTTCCATTGGCGTGTCCGGAGCCGTCACAGCCTGGAGTGGGACAGGTGGGTCCCTCTGTCTTAAAGGCCTTCCAGTTGAAGGGTGTACCATTCAGTAGGCCCTCTTTCTGTCTGCGGGCGGCCAGTGGACACCCATAGGCGCTGCGGTGCGTAGCATATTTGCCGCTTATGTGGCCCAGACTGTCGCAGCCTGGAACTGGGCATCTGCATGGAGCAGAGGACAGAAGGAAAACAGGAAGAGGGGGAAGCAGGAGGAATAGAAGGTAGGCGGTAGAGAATGGAATAGAAAGAGCATTTTGGTTAGAGGTGATGCATTTAAAATATTGAAAAAAATGTAGACAGGTAAAACATAAACATTGTTTTACTATAAAGTCAAAATGATTATTTTTCATCAACATTAAAACATTTCTTTAGCAAGTTAACTATTTATTTTTCATTAAAAACTTAAAATTTAACACATGCTGTAATATCACACTTCAATTTACTGTTTTGTGTGCTGATGCAATGTGAATCCTATGTATCGCTCATGTATTGATCCTGTTCTCTACATTAGTCCACCAATGAGTACATGCAGAGCCAACGTCTGCGGTCGGTACGTGTATTCCCATCAGTAAGAGCCTGAATGATTCACATTGACTTTCTCTTCTCTCTCTTGCTCTTTCTTGTTTTCGTATATTTCTTGCATTTTTTACTTTTACCATCAGTCTCACTAAAAGCAGACATTACGGGCTTTCTGGGGGGGTACGAACTTTAAAAGCTCCGAGTCCTCCTGGTTGTCCTTGGTAGGAGTTTTAATTCCACTTTTCTTGGCACGCGGGCACCCAGAGAGACTGAAAACAGAAAGTATGGAGTTGATAACCAAGGGCTGCAAAAGGTTCTGGTCAAGTAACTGAGAGATAGATAGATTGATTGATAGATTGATTGACTGATTAAAGCCAGAGAACATTATGAACAGGAAATAATTTAGGTGAAACCAAATTAGCTTTTGGCCTAAAAAAAAAGTAGAAGAAATGGAATGGTGTAGAAATGTGTGTGGAGTAAGTAGTTCCTGTCTATACTCTGACCATGAACTGTCACTCGGCCTCTCTGACTGACTGACTGTGTGTGTGTTAATGTGTGTAAATGTGTGTGTTTAGGTGTAATTTGGATGTTATTCTGTCATTACCTTCTATGAGAGGCGTAGTTTCCTGTGATGTGACCTGAGCCGTCACATCCCGGAGTAGGGCATCTAGGAAAAGGAATTTAGTTAAAAAAGGTAGATGTGTATACAAAATAGGATAAATGGTAACACAGAAAGAAACCTGCATTATATAAGTGACGGAATTAGTATTGGGTGTTTGTTTTTGTTGTTGTTTTGCCGCAACAATAAAGCATCAATATCTGAAATTGCATTTTGCAATTCAATTAAAAGTTTAATATTCACAATCCCGGGTCTCTATGGTAACCTTCAAAGTAAGCTTTAACACTGCAGGCCTTTATCTGGTCAGACAAAATGGATTTCACTCTGTATGGCGCAACTAGAAAAATATTGTGTAACAAATCCAGACACAAAGAAGCTAAATGTGAATTCTGTTGTTTAGCCAACAACTGACTAAATCACTGGACTATTGAGCCAAGAACCTAGATTGTAAGAAAAGACGTTTAGACCTGTTCAGTTTTGGCTCTGCTGTTGTGCTTGTTATGAATCCAGTCTGCATTTTATACGCGTCTGGCATCTGTCTATAGTGATCTGAGAAAGACCTAGTTCCAGTAGGAAAGTGCGTTTGCAGCAGAAGTGCAATTTCACTTCACATTTACATGAGCTGATTGAAGTGAAAGCGAGCACAGTTCAAGCTCACTGCAGAAAATAACACACACCATGACAGATGCAGCAAGGCAGCAGCAGCGGCGGCATTGACGGCAAGCAACAAAAGATAAGTTAACGTCAGCAGATTAAAGCGCGGTGGTGGCGGTGGCCGGTGTCAGTAGCAGTGCAGTGAGACAGGCAGTGGAGGTGTGAGAGCAAACATACTTGAGTTCAGGGGCGTTGGCCGCCATGAGGGACCGAAGGCTCTTATCAGCGAGAGGACACCCAGATAGACTGAAGAAAGGGCAGAGGACAGGTTGACGAGGAGAAAGATGAGGGAGAAGAGGGGAAAATAGGCATAAGTAAGGAAAAATAAAGAAATACAGGGCATACCAAGGTCATTGAGGCAGAAAAAAGGACAGTGAGCAAGAAGTAAATTAGACAGCCTCTGCTTCCTGGACTCACGCCACATTATTGCCTCTGGCATGTCGGGATCAAATAAAATATTTGAATTAGTTGCGGTGCGACCGCTTTGGATTCAGGTGCGGAGTGAGCAGGAGCAGAGGCGTCTCAGTATGGCTAACGTTTCACATTAGGGTTTAAATATAGAGCGCTAATACACTGTGTCACCAAAATGAGCCTGCAGCTCTGTGTACCTGCGATGGGACGCGTAGTTTCCAGTGATGTGGCCGCTGCCGTCACAACCAGGTGTAGGGCACCTGAGAAAGACGAAACAAAAGAGTCTCATGGTGCTGAATTGTTCTTTCATAGTAATTTGATTTCTGGCAATATGTTAAACTGATTAACATAAGCTAACATTAAAATAGTCCAATTTACATGTTATTATGTGTCTAAAATTGTCACCAATAAGTGTATTTATAAGTTTGACGCACTCTGTAGAATTGTCTTAGCGTAGATTATTGAAAATTCAACATTGTATGGGGGTTAAAAATGTGATTCTTCCTCTTTTCACAGCTGGAAAAGTGACAAACTCACAGCTGACTGATGCTGACCCTGACATAAGAGCACGTGTCAAACTCAAGGAACCCGATAAATTAAAAAAAACTGTTATTGGACAGCAATGAACAATATTATTTATGAAAATAAATATTTTAAAACTGCATTTCCAACTAGTAATGTGTTATAGAGTTGTTACATCTATAACTTCTACCTACAACTGGCCTTTCAAGGATATTGTATTGTTATAGTTGTTATAGACTTACAAAAATAACAAGGAGCAAAAATTAGGTTCAATTACTTGCCAAATAAACGTAACCATGGTTTCCATAACCTGGTGTTAGCTTTGAGTGCAATATACGATAACTTAACCCTAACCCTAACCATAATAGGCCTAGCTGCAGATCTCTCAGTCAGTTCTCAACACTTACGACAGTAGGTCCTTCTTTGCATCCTTGGGTTGGAACTTGATCTTAAAGTTGGGTGTGGTGACCTCGCCGGGGTATTTTCTGTCCTCCAGACAATCCTGCATCATATCACAGTCTTCTGGGTCAGAAGAGACAAAGGACTGGCCCATGTGGTCCATCTGTGAAGGTTGAAACATGGTTAAATAGCCGTATGCAACTTTTTCTGTGGTTTCCGAAATTTTGTGTACTACATTCAAACATTGTGATGAGACTCCATTGTTGTCTGCGTTTGCAAAATAAATACTAAACTTTTTTTCTGCTTGTTAAGCTTGTAAATTTGCAATAATCAGCCCACAAGTCTTTGATCATCTGAAACTTTCTATTCTTATGTAGACAAGTCATGTTTCCAAATGGAGAATGGCCTCATAAAAAATTCAAAATCAAGGCCTTTATATTTCTTTTGAAAAAAAAGTTCAAAGGATTTAAAATTAGCATATGCCTAAGCCAGGATGGTGCAATGCACCTGACACACCACCTCTGTTTCACACTGCAATGTTTTCACTACACATGAAAGTACAAAATAAAAAATAAATAAAAGTAAAAAAAAAAGTCACGCAAGACGAGAGCAAACACAGGAAGTCAGGGCGACAAAGGCAAACAGATGGAAACAAGTGAAGAAATTGTATTAAAACGCTCAGGGATGTTTTTTGTCTTATTTGTGCGGAAACGTTCCCAGGTCGGATGCTTTTCCTGGAAACCCGGTGCTTGAAACCAACTAATTTTTCCACTGACCTCGTCCACTTCCTCTTCCCTTTGGCGGTTGGGTTTAGTGTAGTCCAGAGGTCCCTCCCAGTCGTCCTGCTTGTAGGCGTGAACGTTTGGTGATGTCATCCCGCTGTTACCGCCGTGATGCAAAGAGGACGATGAAGAGGAAGAAGGATCCGGGGAACGAACGCCGGGACTGGTGGCAGACAGACTTCCCTCTCGTTTAAAAGGTTTCTTCATGCTTAGGTCAAGAGTTCCATTTTCATCCACCTCAATGTCCATTTCCTGAAGAGAAAGAAAGATACAAGGTAAACTTCAGAAATGAGCACACTTTGTTGAATGTTGTATTTAACTCATCACCAGACTGATAACTAATTTGCCACAAGCCAAATATTAATATATCTGGCTGACAGGATACCATAATTCTATAATCTAGTACTATTATATATATTTATTTATAATAAAATATTATTATATTCTAACATCCACCTTGTTTTTATTCTATATTGTTTACTGTAGCTTCAATATTCCAAGTCACTTTAGATAAAATAATCTTTTTAATGCAATGTATCTGAAAAATTAAAAAAATAAAAAGTGATTAAACCAGTCAGCCATGTAGTATCCTATACATACATATTTTTTCACAAAATGTGCCTTCTACATTTTATATATTTATGTATTCATTCATCCTTAGGCATGAATTAAATACATATTAATTCCATACTCTGTATGATGCATAAATTGATTTCTCTCCATTTTTAACCTACTCACTAAGTATGTGAACAGAGACAAGAAGGTTTTCATGAGTGTTTAAACACATCAGTGTTTATGCCTCAGCTTCTCAATAATGTTATCTATTGTACTCTGGAAGAACTTTGCCAGCATCAGCTGCTCCTTCTGTCATCTCTCCATGCTTCATGATCATGCTGATAGATAAACAGCAAAGCAAGGTGTGGAATAAGCCATGTTTGCAGGGTTCATATAAAATGGCGCTCACACAGTGGGCTGGTCAAAGTCCAGAAAAATCAAAGGGTTAGGAAGAGGGGAGGAGGAGAAGATGGGAACTGTTCCCAGAAATGTCCCTGGATGATGAGTTCAGTGTTTTAATATTGGATCTCAGCTGGCTATCGTTCTGATTCCAGATCAGCTGTGGTTTGTTCTGCGTTGTAATAGGTTGCAGCTAATGCCTGGTCCTGGATCAGTGCCTCACTGAATAAAACCTAATACTTTACTCTTCTGCCAAAGACTTTAATCTTCAATTTTTATCTTCCCAAAACCGTGTCAGGAAATCGAAAAAATGATGAAGCAGTCACTTTCTCTCCTCTGTGAGGCAAAAAGGCTTTTAAAAATCACAATATGGGGGAAAGTGGTGCTCCAATTACACCTCCTGTGCACAGAGAGGAGCAGTGATGGAGTGATAGAGGAGGCTAAGGGAGCGGAGGCACGAGGAGAGAGGGAGATAAAAGAAAGAATAAAGAGATGTGAATGGAAAATGAAAGAAAAGAGTTGAGAGATCCATCCAGCAGATAATGAAAAAAGGCTACCTGATGGAGAAGCAATCCAGGAAACTGGCAGTTGGCCAAATTCAATGAGAACACAAAAAGTGTGTGGGATGAAGGGATGAAAGAATGAAAGAGGACAGGAGGGGTGATGCAACTGCATCTCAACATGTCCTGTTGCCGTGAGTCGAAGCCTCCTGATGATAAATTCAAGCAGAGATGATGGAAAAAGAAATGGGTAAAAAAAAAATAAAAATAAAAACGCAGTGGAAAAGCGTATCCGCAGATGCAAAAAATCAGAAATTTCACTGTTTGATATAGATGTGTATAAATATATAAACAGTAAATCGTGAAAAAAGTAAAATGCAAATAAATTGGTGAATGGTTGAATTCTTTGGTGTTTCAATGCAGAAACACAAACGGTGAAAGGCGAATGAAAGATTTTGGCAATAAAACAAAACTTTACCAATATTTAGAACTGATAAACAGAGAATCATTTATTACTTGCTCCATCAGCAATTCATCATAACAACAAAATAAATCTCTCTCTCAAGGTCACTCTTTTTACCTTGTTCTGGGGTTTAGTGCTGAGATTCTCAGGCTTCTCCCAGCACCTCGTGGACAGGTTGAGGATGGCGGTGGCAGCCATGTGAGCTGCCTCGGCATCATGGGAGTAGTCATAGGCTAGAGTGGAGCTCTTTCCATAAGCATGGAGACTCAGGCTGGGTGATGAAGACTTGGGAAATGAGGGCTTGGCTGCAGGAAGATTTGTGAATTCACATTAGGTTTTAGAAGAAAATGCACCAAAAAACAAACTTTAAAGTAATTATTCCTTCTTACTTTTGAAGGCTTTGGGTGAGGTTTCGCTGGTGGGAATCTTTGGAGCAAGCATGCGCTTCCCAAACACTTGAGCGTCAAAGCTTGCATAATCGAAGTTGACCTTCGAGTATTTCTCAAGCTCCTTAGCCAGGTTGGCTCGAGGTGTGGCAGGTGCCATGTTGGGCCTATAGCTGCCGTACTGGGGCACCTCCAGTTGCTTCACAAAGCACATGGGCCTGGAGCAAAAAGAAGAGATGACAAAAAAAAGGGTTCATCATTTGTGTAGGTGGGGAAAGGAGAAACGAATAAGCCACCAAAGACAGTGAGAGAAGGAAATTAAAGGAGAGAAAGCAGAAAGAAAAAAAACAATAAAAAGGAATAGACAATGAAGGATGGGGAAATAAAGGAGGGTGGATGCAATAAAGAGACACACAATCAAACCCAAAAATGGAGAAGGAAGGGACGGAGAACAAGAGAATAGAGGGAGGAAGAGTGACAGAGCGAGTAAAGATAGAGGCAATGGTGTACTTAGCAGGAGAGCTGCAGGATTAAAAGCTCTCTTATCAGCAGAGGGCACATTTGCATGTTGTACAGCAAGGAATTTATGAGCTCTAAGCCCCTCTCGTTTTCCTGGAGAGCCTGGGCTTTTGTCAAACCTGTTGGCATAAATCCACTGATAGACCAGGGAGATGCACAAGGCTGTGTGTGTGTGTGTGTGCCAGTGTGTGTCTATTTGTGTGAAAATGCTCAGAGGGGAGAGAAAAGTGAGGAGGAAGAAGAGTCAAGGCAAAAGATTGCAAGAATTTGAGTCACCTCCACCTCTCCTCTTGATCTTGCATTCCCTTTTGGTCAGGACCTCTAACTCCTGATTTTCTTTCTTCTATATATTGCTGTCAAATTTGGGGATAATGCTAAAAACTTTTGTCACGCTATCAGGCATTTATTTATTTATTTTTTTTAGAACTTTATTAATCCCTCAGGAGTGTCCTTCAGGTAATTATGCCTCTGTATTTAACCCATCACCGGGTTAAATGGACCGCTGGCTGAGACAGCTGCCCCCGGCTGCCCTTGGAGCAGTGTGTGGGGATGATACCATGCTCAGGGCACCTAAATGGTAACGTGGCGGTATGGGGGATTTGAACCAGGGGCCTTGAAGACCCAAGTCCCCTTCCTCAACCACTAGGCCACCAACTGCCCCATTTGTCACAGCTTTCAGTATTTGGGTCAAGTTTAAATTTATGCAAAGAAACATTTAACATCAATCAAGTTCTTGTGTTTTACTGGAATTTTTTTTTTCCAAGGCGGGAGCTGGGGACCAACATCCTCCCAGTATTCCATGTTCCCTCTAGTTAAGACCTTCGACTCCTTCCCTCATTTACATCCTGCATTGCTAAAGCTCCCTTTTCGACCATATGCTCATTAATATACTACATGACCTGACCTGTAGTAACAAGGCACCGCATGGGTCTGGTGATAACACACCTTTACAACGGGGTCTGTGTTGAGCAGGATTTTTCTTCCCTGTGACAAAATGTTGTGCCGTGAACGAGAAACTCCACCCCCTATCCGCCTCCCTCAGTTTTTTTTGTTTGATTAATTTACAATGGATTCCATTAGAATATGGATTACATGCAGAATTGTTCAGACCCATACATCACGACACGAAAGCCTATTTTAATAACAATGTGGGGAAAACAAAGCAGGTCTCATTATGTTTTAATCCTCAGCGCGTTGTCAGACCAATGATGAGGTTTTTCCTCAAGAAACGCAATTATTTTTTCTGTTCTCCTGCGCTGCTGCTATAACTTGCATAATTAGCTTATCGGCTGAATTACTAATTAAAATACCAATGATGAAGAGAGTGGACTCGGAATAATACCAGTGTTGGGGTTGGGTGTTCATTATCATTCTTTCTGGTGTGATCACGGTGCTCGGGTCCATTGTTAGATGAATGGAAATAACAAGATCCCTGTGTTTGTGCTGTGACATCAAAGATCAGACCTTTTCCTCTGGATGCTTCAAGATGTTCGTGTTATGTTGGAGACGGTCGCAGGTGACACAATAATCAATGTCAGGCATCTCTTTGCTGTTTCTAATGTAGTTTAGGCTTAAAGTAACCTTGCACTGAACCCTGCTGTAAGGAGGTGTTTGTTGAACAGATGGGATAAAGTTATTTAAATGAAAAGTTCACCAAAGTCCAAAGTAGAAATTACCTAAAATTGTAATTTATTTTATTTCATCCCTTACATTTAGAAAATGGTTGCCTTAAGTCACAAGTGTCAAACTCAGGCCCGGGGGCCAAATCTGGCCCACACTGTTATATCTTGCCCGTGAGATAAGATCAAATGTGTACTAGAGTTGGCCCTTTAGTATGTAGACCTTATATAATGTCAAGAATTTCTTTTTTAATAATGCATGCTTTGTGTTATAGCACATAAATTTTGTTTATTTAAAGAAAGATTTATCTGGAAAGACTATGAAAGACAAAATAAGACACAAATACCACTGATGTGTGAATTATTTCTAATGTTATTTCTTGTGTGTTGATAACACTGAGCTTTGGCTGTACCAGATTCAATGTTTCCATTCCAAAAAAATATATTTAATATCTAGAGAGAAGAGAAAACCTGCATGTATACAGTTAATTTCTAAATGTATATTTAGTTTGGCCCGTGACTTCATGCAGTTTTTAATTCTGGCCAGAAAAAATCTCACCATTATAAAGTGCTATGTTTCTATAGATGTCTAGGCAGTGTCAATAGCCATCAGAAACGGCCAGAAGTGGAATATGTTTGAAATGTTGATGTTCATTATTATCATCAGGAGTTTAAAGTGCACAACCA
>JAFBJS010002170.1:498537-536461 GCA_016785265.1 Paraplagusia blochii | reverse complement strand
AGAAGTGGAATATGTTTGAAAAATAGCAAAACTACTATTCATTTTTATTATCAGGAGTTTAAAGTGCACAACCAATGCAGGACACAGATGTTGGATTCAAAACGAAGTTAACAATAATTCAGAATTTTTTTTTTTTGTAGTCCCACCTTAAGACTCTGTCGTTGGGACTTCCTTTCAGGTGCTCGGCGCCTGGCTGACAGAGCAGTTGCTTATCGTGGCTCTTTGACAGCTTCTCTGCAGCTGCAATGGGGCATCCAGAGAGACTAGAGAGATGAAAAGGGGGGGATATACTAAGACATTGCAGATTTTGTATTGTATATACATGAGTATGGTGTGTGTTGCATACAGTGGTAGCATGTTGCTAAAGGGGAATGTTTAGATACCTGCGGTGTGTGTTACGGTTGCTGTTAACATGGCCCTGACCAGTACATCCTGGAGTCGGACACTTGAGCACATTCTCATGCATGGCCAGAACTGGGAAAGATACAAAAAAGAAGATAATCTTCAATAAAAAAACGTCAGTTTTCACATCTCAAGTATTTTTTGAAATAATAGATAAATGCTGTAAAAGATTTTTAACAAGGAGAAATTCTGCTGATTTAATACCAAAAGGTGTTGAATTTCCATCCAGATTTGGACTCACCCTCTCAAATAAACATTTATTCATTCATTCACCTTTGACCACTTATCTGTTACTGGGTCTTGAATGAACACAAGCAACATAATAAGAGTTATAATAAAATAAAACTGACGATGACTCTAACAAATGCACATTTTTATTTATTTTTTGTGCCTTGTGAACACAGGGGATAAAGATGATCAATGATGGAATATTAAATTGGAAGTTAAAGTGACCTTGACTGAGTTGATCTGGGTCACAGCAATAGCGGCGTCTCATCTAAGCATTAGTTATAGTTATCTGAGTCAAACTCTGCGGTGGATGTCAATGTCAGACTGTCCTTTGTTGTCATTTTTTCTCTTATTTTCCATCTTTGCATCTGAAAAAGACTCACTCTCAGGGGGGATCCTGTCCTTGTGTGGACAGCCTGACAGGCTGCGGTGGTGGGGGTAAAGGCCGGTCACGTGACCCGTCCCATCACATCCTGGAGTTGGACACTTGATCTCTCTCTTCTCAGGCCTGCTTCCCTCTGGATGAATGAGAAGGGCAGATGCAGGATGGAGAAGAGAACGAGGGACAGATATGGTGAGAGAGGATCGTCAAACGATAAGAAGGACAAAAGCAAGTGGTTAATGGCATCAGACGGTCTGCTTGGCTGAGCGTGAAATCAAGACATATTTCAGACAACTGTACTGACGCAACACCATCTGCATTGGCTCCTCATGTCTTATGTATACACGTGAATGCATATCGTGTTTTATGCATTGGTGTAAATGTGATTTGCATGTTTGTTTAAAGGCATGTGAAGGACAAATGTAGGTAATATTATAGAGCTTTAAAAACTATTTCTCACATGACACATGAAAGGTCTCTGTCTTTGACTAGCTGATTGTCAAATCTTTTTTCAGTTACTTTTAATAATTAAATTATATAAATTCAGAGTTTTTATATTCTGGTTAAGAGCCTGTACTTTCAAAAAACTAGTTTAAAAGAAACTTTGAATAAATTATGTTTTAAGGTTTTAAATTATACAAGGAATTCCAGCTGATTTTTTTCCAAATTATTGCTTATAGTTCGCCTTAACAAGCACAAACCTGAATAAAAGAGATAATTTACAAATGGAATAGCTAAAAAGCGCAACTTAAAAATCAGGGCAGGTTTTTGGGCTATGGCCCTGTCTTTGAGAAACATTGATTGAGAATTATTACATTTCTGCCTCTTTCCTTTGAGTTTTAAGCATCAGACCTATTTCCCATGGAAGAAAATTCAAATAGGTCAATGCAGCCATTCACACCTGTGGTAATTAAAGACACCTACATTTCTTGCCTTCCTGCTGCGACTGTGGCATGTGAGTAATGGTGGCAGCAGAGACGGAGGGAGAGTAGCAAGAGGACGCTACGATGCTCTGTTGGCCCTCAAATTGAATGTTAATGAGACATGCATCTCCTAATTAGTGTTGAGCAGAACAGGGACGTCGCCACGGGAGCGAGCTGGGGCCAAGGAGAGGGCAGCACCAGCAGCCGTGTAATCACAGTACACAGCTATACTGCGAGAAGTGTGACAAGTGGGCTGGGTGCCAAGTGTGAAATACAAGGTCTCGACATACGCAGGATGTAAACAAACACTTCCTAACAACCTCGGCTCCGTCCCTGGTTTTCCCTTCATGTTGTTCTCCGTTTTGTCTCTCTTGGTCTCCCTCCTTCTCCTCTTCTTCCTTCCAATCACTTCTAATCAGCTGAAGTCGCTTCATATCCACGTAATCGGAATGGACAAATCCAAGCCCAGCTTTGTGACTCCTTGTAGCTTTTTGGACGCACTATGTTTATTTGTGCCATTGCATCAACATCAGGCAACGCAGCGGTGCTTTGTTTATTACGTGATGTTCTGTCCCTGGAGGACACACAGGAGTGTCTTCTCCATCTCTATTTTTCTGTGTTGGAGATGACACAGGTTGTTTTGTACTCTGCCGCTGACTACCTTGTAACTTCCTCACTTCAGAGATCTACATGTAACAACACTTTAACTGTCAGAGATCTGAGAACCAAAACCTAAGAAGTTTCAATCAGATTATTTTTTCTTGAATTTCTTCTGGGGTTGAAATTGATTACACTACTACTCCTGCGTATTTCGAGTTCATTCCAGTGTTAAGGTCAACTGCAGATGATAAAAATTACAACATAAAACCGGGAACACGCTCTCTGAACTCTGTGAATGTGGTTGAATCCATCCATCTTTGTCCACTTTTCCGTTTCAGGACAAAGGGGTAGCCGTTTAAATGACCACCACCAAATACCAACCCCTCATGAACCTTCCTGTTGATGTAAGCCATCTTGAAGGAGCCAAATGCTCTAACCGGGATTCGATCTTGCCCATAAGAGTTCAAAACCAATGAAAGAGACATGGACCAAAACATCAATTGCTCAAAAACTAAAACAGAATAATAGACCAAATTTTACAAAGTTTGCCATATGCTACCTTTGCCAAAGTAACTCTTGCGTAGCATATCCAGATGTTTGGGTCTGTCCTCCATGGTGAAGTATAGCTGGTGGTGGATATCTGGTGCTCGAAGAAGCTCCCTTGGTCCGGCAGACTTCACCTGCTCTGCCTTCAAAGCAATGGCCTGCTCCAGTAGACCCAGGTTCCCTCTGGTCATGTCGAACATCTCAGACTCATCTGTCACTGTCGACCGCTGCGACAGGCTGTCTTCATCATCACGTTCGTCATCTCCATCCACATCATCATAGTCCTTATTGTCGGACCTGTCTGATCCCACTTCGATAATGTCAGGAGAGGCTGAGGAAGAGGCCTGGTGGATTTTATAGTTCTCAGCTCTGGCGTTGGGAAAGTACTCCTCCAGAGGACTGGCCCTGTGGGAACTGTAGCTTGAAGGAGGGCTGGTCTTGTAGTTCTGAGTAGGGCTTCGTCTGTCAGATTCACATATGTCCAGAGGAGAGGCCCTGTGTGCGCTAAAGTCCTCCCTGTGGTCTTCAGTCTTAATGTGTGTTCCCTGAGCTGCTGCAATGCTGGTGATGGTGCGGACGGCAGTTGGCACATCAGTAGTGGGCAGGACGTTGTCCCTGTGGTCCTCCTCATTCTTCAGAATGTTTGTGTTCTGATACTGGTGGTTCACCTGGCTCATGTGGCTGCTCCTGTCTCCAAACACTCTGGGCTCCAGCTCCTCCTCAACTTCAGCTCTCTCAACTTCAGCCATCTCCTCCTCCTTCACAGCTAATGACTCTTGCAGCTCTTGAACTCCGTGTGTTGTCTCCCTCTCTGCCTCCTTAATCATGTCCCCCTCTGGCTCCTCTTTTACATCTTCGGGCACACTGACATCGTTTCCCATCTCCATGGCAACAGGCCTTTGCAAGGTTAAACTGGGAGCAATGTCATCAGAAGTGTGTTGGTTGTGGTGGAGAGAGTTGTCCAAATCTACAGTGTTCTTTGGAACAGCAGGTGAATCCTGAGATGCAGGTGCTGGAGCTGCAGTGAGCTCATGCTCAATAATCACACACTCCTCCTCTTCCTCCTCATCTGCAATAGAAACAAAGGGAGAGAGGTCAGAGTGTGAGTCAGAGAGTGACTTGAAGATGCTGTCAGCATTATGTTCGTCATCAATACCGTATGCACTGCAGAGTCATTTAGTATGAGCTCATACTCACATAAAACAGACAATGGTGGTAAAAAGCTAATTAATAAAGTCATGGTTCAAGTTTCTGCAAGTTTGATTACAACAACGACAATGTTGTGCAGCAGTGTTTGTGTTGAATTTTCTCACCTTCTTTACATGCTTTTCCGTTTGTTTTGTCTACAGGTACTGTAATACTCAGTGTTTTCTATTATAAATCTGTTAAAAATTGTTTCACTGGATTTATTTTTAATGTCTTTGTCATACAATTTGAATAGAAAGCCTAGTGGTTTGTCTCAAATCAGGACTTAGATACATAAAAAACAAAGAGCTGCAACAGAAGGGGGAAAGAAGGAACCTTTACCTGTAGTGTATGCAGCCTTTTCATTATGATATGTGTCTTCTCTTTTCTTCTCCTGGTCCTCACGCTGTTGACTCAGCACTTCCTCGCCATTGGTCTGTCGGTCTTCCATGAAGCTTTCTGCCATTTTGTCTTTTTCCTCTACTGCTTCAACCTTCATCCTGTCCTCCTGTTCTTCCTTCTGGTCCAGATCAATCTGCTCTTCCTGCTCCACCTCTTTGGCCTCTCCTTCTTTGCCGCCATCCTTTTCTCCCTCACCTTCTGCTTCACTGCTGGCGTCGCTTTCTGCGCTGAAGCCCTCATCCAGGGCCAGTTTCAGAGGGTGAGACTTCCTCTTGGAGGCAGGCCTCTCTTTCTCCTGCTCCTGCTCGGCCTCTGTTTCTTCCAGCCGACGCTTCCTGGCTACTGGGCAGCCCAGAACACTGGTGGAGAAAAAGAGCATCACATGAGGAGAAGAGTATAAAGACAAGATTATAGGAATCAAATATTTTTTATGTTTGTTGTATCATTCAATATCCTAGGGAAATGGAAGTATTTAAGTTACGTTTTCCGAACTTCTTTGTGACTTAAGTGTTTGTTTCAACTGACACCATCAGTTGAAACGTGCCGCCTGAGGGGGGCACCGTATTCGTTTGCCCTCTCAGACATCACAACCGGTCTCAGCCAATTGAGTGGAACGTTTAATGAAACACTTGTATGAAGAGGTGGGAAAGCAGGCGGGCGAAGCAGCGGAGGGTGAAAATCCAATATAGTCCCAGTGACTCTCACCTGGGAGACGCTGAGCGAGATTGAGGGATGATCTATAAACAAAGTGCATCTGAAATTGCCTGCTGAAGGAATACACATGTAAACAGATAGCTAATATCGGCCCCTCAATAAAGAGGAGTCACAAGTGACTGAGCTGCCCCGAGTCTCGCTGCGTTTCTGAAGGCGGGGGACATGCATCAGGAATGAAGAAAAGAAGGAAGGAGGAAAGGAAGTATGAAGCTTGGAGTAGAAGACTTGGGGGAATTTCACTGTTTGCCCTGGAAATAATTTTTGCACTTTTAGATTCCTGAAAGTTATATTTTCAGAATATTTGTGCACTCATTCTTTAAATTAATGGGTCATGCTTACACATTTATAACTACATGTTTACTAATCTTTTCTATAAATAATATATCAGCCTAGTATTGGCATGGGAAAAACTAAGGCTTAGGGGCCAGAAAAGGCCCATTCAGTTTTAAAATACCATCTGCCAAACTTCTCTAAATTAGATCATTGAATTGTAAAATGTTTTTCTTCTGCCTTTATCCTGAAATGTCCATGGTATGTAGGACCAATTTAGGTGAAAATATTTTCGCACAACTGGCCTAGCATCAGGATTCCAACTACATTGTCCATCAATTCAGTAAAATAAACAAAATCAGACTAATCACATAAAATATTATACAATAGTATAGTTCCCCTCCTAGAGTTTTCTGTTACTGAACCTAATGCTTAGCGAGGTCAACTTTTTGAAGCTTCATATTTTGTTCCATGAGAGTGTTATTGATCATCTGACCTTAACCCCAAGAGCAAGTAATACATAAATGGTTTCTTCCCCAAAATATCCCACACATGATGCATTAAAGAAGGGAAGGTGGTGAAATGTGATACTTTTTTTTCCCAAGGCAGAGATGATGGGGATGAGGAGGACAGAGAGGAAGGACAGACAGAGGGTGGTGTTCCTTTTTCATCTGCCCTACCTTCTGTGTCGTGAGTATCTCCCACTGATATGGCCAGAGCCATTGCATCCAGGGGTGGGGCAGCTGGATGAGATGGATGGAGGTTAGAGCAATGCTTTAACACAGGCAATGGTGCATTTTTTTTTTTTTTTTTTGCAAAAGCAGCACTTACAACAGCAGGCAAAAAAGCAGAATAAAAGAATGAGATAAACAATAAAAACAAAGCAAAGGAACATGCAAAGTGAACACACTTGTCACACAAATGCACATGCACAAAGATATGACTCCCTGCTCTCACAGACACACATAATGCATGAATGCAGGTGGCGTCAGGCAGGAGAGAACATCATATTGTGTGTCGTTCATCAAGCCTGGCCTATATCCTGTTACTGTGAGTGATAAGAATCAGCAGAGATGCTGTAATTTCCCCTCTCTGCTCTCCTCACCACACATCATCATCATCATCATCATCATCATCATCATCATCACATGCTCCTGTTCTCCCCATTTTCTCTCGCTCACTCTATCTACGCTCAGTTACAGGTTGCCTTGACCCCTGAGGACAATACATTTTAATTTCCTATGTTTGTCCTTCAGCATTTGCCTTTCATTACTCAAATTATCCTAATTATTAATTTTGCTTATTAAAAAAACACTGCATTTGCAATTTAAACAAGATGTTTTTGGGCCTGCGGTGTGACTGTGGGTTTTTAACAAATACAGAAAAAAAGTTGTGATGGTGTGACAGAACAATAATTAAACAGAACAATTGTTTTCTAAATTTATAATAATTGCCTTGAAAACTATCCACTTCAGCTACATATTATTTTTAATGAATAACATTAGATCCACATTTTTAAAAAGGTAGCGTTGTACCATGTTTGAACCTTGTACAACTTTGTTAAACCAGATTAATAGAACAAAGGTAGTTACAAAATTAATAGAACAAAGGTAGTTATAAAATGAAAAAAAAAAAATCAACTCAACTATTTGAATTAATGAACAAAGCAGATTTAACGTTGACCAAAAGAAATAGGTGAATATTAACATTTAGTTACATTAAATGATCTTGTAGAGCCTCATACTCAATTCACCATTGTTGTCAATATTGAGGATATAAATCATAATAATATAGGTTATTTGATGTTTCACTTTTAAACATACAACAATATTTAAGTTGATAAAAACAGTGTTAAGTATCTATGGATCCTCTGATTAATTTCTATTGAGTTATGGTTATAAAAAACACTAAGGGAGATGAGTAAGAAAGTGGAAGTGAGAGGGAGGGGAAAACTAAATCTTTCTCCAGTGTCCTTTTTCTATCCTTCTGCTCTAAACTACGATCAAATTTCAACAAGATCATTCGCCCATTTCATTGCACCTGCTTTTATGTGTTCATGGAAAGGAAATATTGAAACACTGTAGAAAATCAATACCAGCCTCACAGGGGCAGTGAGAAGTGCAGATGATAAGGAATAATAATAATAAAAATAAAAATACATATATACAACTACAGCATGTTTAAATGGAATTGTGTTAGAGCTGGGGGCCAGGGGGTCGGCCCAGTGAGGTTCAGGTGTAAGAGTGTGTTTGTTTGCTCAAACATGAAGGTGTTTCCTTACCTCAGTTCTTGTCCTGCCAGCTCGATAGGAACTGGGAAAAAAAATGAAACAGATAGAGGAGGAGGTGGAGGAGAAGAAAGAGACAGAAGGAGGGAGAACAAAGGTGAATGACTGCTCAGAAAACTGCGCGGCTGCTAAAAGAAACTCAGATCAATAAATCACAAATGCATACAAATCCCGAGAGAATCTCAGCGTACACACTGCTGACTCCAAGATCATGAGAGAAAAAGACAAACGCCCACACGCTCCCAACTTCACACACACACACACAAACATACACACACACCTAAATACAAATAATCCTGTCCATGAAAGCAAACACAAACAGAAACACAGGCCACAGAGGAAAATGTAAATCAGCCGACTTGCATACGGGGAAAGAAAAGTGACATTATATGCAGACTGCAGCGATAAAGCATGATTAATTGTTGCACTTTAGTTATCATAATTGGGAAAATGAAATTAAAAGGGAAAAGTGCCGTCATCAGTAGAAAACAGCACTTCTTTCAGGGCCAACTTAGTGTAATTGCCTCAAATCATAAATCAAGCACAGCTTCACAAACACGCACGCACCCAAGCACACACACACACGCTCTTTCCAGAGCTATAAGCATCGATTGGAATCCGAGAGATAGATTGAGTTTGGAGAAATATCCTATTTTCATTTGGAGTAAACGAGAAAACAATACCATCCAGGAGAATTTCGTCCCATCTCTGGTATCATGTGCATAAATCACATGTCAAAAGGAGCATGGGTATCAGGATATTCAAAACACAAACACACACCAGGCTATTTTAGGATCTAGCTGTCACTTCTATTTATTTTAAACTTTAACCTTCACAACACAAGACTACAGCCAATCTCTGGTGCAGGGACCAGAAAAAGGACAGTTTTTGCAACGGTTTAGGGTCCGCATTCTGGAAATGTAGGTCAATAAAGGTCAGTATATCGGCAATGCATACAAACATAAATCTCTCTTTCTCTCTTTCCCTGCCTCTCTCATCACACATACAAACACTTTTATTTCTTGGTCTTTCATCATGCAGTTGAAATGACTGGACGTCTTCCTGAACGCCCTGTGAACTGCAGCTCTGTTGTCTAACTTCTAAACATCAAAAAACATGCTTCTACACACTTGTATACATAAGAAGAGGAAAAAAGCAGCTATTCAAAAACTTTACTCCTTAATTTTTTCTGACACAGAGGGGCGGAAGATCTCGTGAGAAATTGCGTGAAGTCTTTTCACCTAGTTTATCAAATATTTATTTGTGTTGGAGTTCATTGTACGATTGGGTCATGAAGTTTTGGTTTAGAAGGTTGAAGTTATTGACAAGATCCAGCGAATTCCTTACAGGCTTCAGAGCTGCAGGTCTGAGTAGAAGTTTTGAGATAAAAGCAACACAATAGGGAGCATCAGTGCGGTTTTATCCTGCATCGCAAAACAAATCTGACGAAAGACTGATGCAACAATGTTCAGGGTGAACTTTACAGTTTAAAGTCTGACAAAGTTAAACTTCAGCTGATGAAGGTTACCCTTTTTCACCAAGACAAGCAGTAGAAAACTATTTCACAGTGTGGAGTCTCTGGCTCCACAGTTCACACAGCGTCCAGAGCTGACCATTTTTAGAGCATTTGATTTCATTGGCTTCTTGGTCATTTTACAATGACATTTGATTTCTCTGTAGGCAAAGTATGAATTAGTTCTGTAGCTGTTATCAATTACCCTGACTGCACAGGTTTATCAGACAAAATTTGTATTCATCTTATCTTTTTATTTTACTAATTTATTTATTGTAACCTGTACTTGTCACTTTGCTTTCTTTAGAAAACTTTCGTCAACAATTTCCATAACCACAAGCTGTTGCACAGACTTACTGTAATTTCTAGCTTTGATCTTTTCCAGGCCAACTTCTAATTTTCTTGCTTTATCGGCCTTAACATAATACATCATACGTTTTTCATAGTAATCTTTTCAAATTGGATGTCTTTGTCTGCATTACCTTACTAATCAAACTAAAACTTGGGATCCTGGTAATGTTTTTTATATTAATAAAACTGACCTTCAACAAATACTTCAAATTGATGGAGTTACATCATCAACTTTCTCCAGATTGAGACAGAAAAGCTGGAATGAGCCCCAGTCAGAAGACATAGAGGTTAATTGAATGGTTGTTTGTGGGTATATGTCAGCTCTGTGATTGGCTGCTGCCCCTTCAACTTCCACTTACTTTACCCCAAAGGATGCATTCGCTGTATGTGTGAACAATCACCATTAAAAACAGGCATGGCCATAGTGATGACACTCACCTCTGATTCCCTTGGACCGCGTGCGAGTCCGCTTGTCATCAGTCTCTATACTCATCTGTGATGGAGAAGACAGAGAGAAGAACAACACAGGTGAGTCCCTTCCTCTGTTTCAGGACAAATCCCACTTCACTTGCACAAGACAAAGCTGTTTGAAAGTGTGAGTCACTGACACCTTGTCACGTCTGATTTCAGAGAACAGAAAACCGTCTAAGTCCAGATCAGGCTGGGACACGGACAACACACTGACAAGCGGCTGTCAGCGGATACACCACAAAATACAGTTCTTTTTAGGCAAGCAGTCTGTAATACAGTTGCAATAGAGATACTACTGAAGAACTGACTGGAGACTGGGGGTTTGCGTGACCTCTCTGACCAAGAGTACGGGGGAGGTGAAGATCACAGTCACAGGAAGTTTTGATCCTTTGCTTTCGGTGTTCAGTCAAAAGTTCAACTCTGTCCTGGCTTTAATGTTTATAATCCTTTGTTCAGAGTTGAAAATAGAAAAAACTTTTCTTTTTCTTTTGTTTCTTGTTTACAGTTAGTTACAGTTACACACACTTGGGTACACTTAGTTTTGCAAAGTTTACTAAAGAAGTTCATATGAGTTTTTTTTGTAACAGCATTTATTGAGTTTGACTTCCCATGAAGGTGAACTTATTTTAGTTTGTTCTTGCAGACTATGTTTGTTATTGAGATGGTTTAGTTTAGTCCTTCCTCTGAAGTTTAGCTTTAGAAATTAAATAAAAGTAATTTAGGCTCCAAGTAAAAGATAGAATTAAATATAGTCAACTTTGTTAAGATTTGTTAAGAAGTTTAACAATATAATTTTAAGTTCACTCGAGATTAATGTAGCTCAGATAATTATTAGTGATACCTTTTACATAATATGTTGCCATTATTGTTGTTGTTTTGCAACAAATAAAATAAATAGTGACCATTCTGTTGTGACTAATCTTTGGCTTTTTTTTAATCAATTTGCTTCTCTTGTCCATTATCTAAAATCATTTTCCTGCCCTTTGCTGTAAAACGCTTGTGCCAAACTTTAACCTTTGGACTATCGCTTTAAAGTAGAAATAAATTTAATCTGCTTTTCAAATAAAAAACGTCTCACTTATTTTTGTCCTTTCAAAAAATAAAACCTGCTTTTACCCAACAGACAAAAAATTAAGGTTTGTTGCTCAGAAAAGAAAAGAAAAAAAATGCTGTTGTTGAAACGTCTCTCCAATCACCTCCCTTCCCTCCGCCCCGCTCTGCTCTGACACTCGTACGATTTACTCTCCCTGTAATTTCCTGAACCTGAGTGCTACACATGATTGTATGCTGAGCTGAGGAGAAAAGGCGGCCCTCGCTCAGGGACCGTGGCCCCTCTGAGCAGCGGGAGTGACAATCATATGTTGAAAATAATAATAAAGCAAAAACACAGCATCCGCTAAAAAGCAACGGTAATAACCCTTTAAAGTGGAAGTGTGTGCGTGTGTGTGTGTGTGTGTGCAGGATATTGAATTTGTGTTTGAGTGTGTTTCCCCATGCCTGCTGCCTCTTTTACTCCTGGCTTGGCTTTTAAGCCACAAAGGAGCAGGTGTTAACCCCACTGCCTCACACACACCCAAACACACTGTGCACAGTGGAGCTATCAGAACCTTTTTGGACACAATGAAGCCATTAGCTTTGATTACCAGACTATATTTTTTATCCTTAGGTCCCCCCGCTTTTTTCTCCCCCACTTCCTCCCTACTCAACTCACCCTCACCCCCCAAAACCTCTCCCTTCATCCTGCGTCCTACTGCACAGCCACCATCGTTCCCGTCCTTTTTTCCCTCTCACCATCTCGGGCCCTCAGCTGCCTTTGTCAAAAGCAAAGTTGGCACGGCCACAGTGGGATTCAAACACCAACTCCTTTCTCTCTCTCTCTTCTCAGTTCTTCCCCGTCTTCTTTGGCCTTGGCAGTGCCTCTTTCCTGCTAATAGACTACTTGTGAAAAGAGAAGGATGAAGCACACTCTTGTTGTTCTTCTGAAGAGCTTTTGTCCCTCTGTGTGTTTTTAAAGCCAAGAAAGTCTGCTTTATTCATTCATTAATGAGTTTTTAGTTTTTTGACCGGAGGTACAGGTGCAGGATAGGCTCCGCCCCTTCCTTGTGTCCGGCTTCCTAGGCGGTGTTAATGTAATGAATCGATCAACAAGCAGCAGCTTTGTGCTCAGCTTCTCAGAAGGAGCAGTTGACTTCTGAGCAGAGAAATGATCACTGAAGAGTCTTCACTCTGTCTCTAACTTCCTTAGGACCTCCTCTGGTGTCCCAGAGAGGTGAACTGCTTTTAAGAACAAGAGGGAATGAGTCTGTTACAAAAGTAACTTTAAAAGCAGGTTATAGTTGTTAAAACTTGGTTAGCACAAAATGAGTTGTTTTACAAAATATAGAATATTCACAGTGAAAGTTATTTGAAAATTTATGTATGCATGTATGTATATTTATGTAAACTACATTTTAAAATTAGTTTGTCAAAAGAAAAGAATTAAAAAAAAGATAAAGGAAGCTACGAGAACTACTTCAAAACCGATATCAAACTACATCACTAAATCCTTATTCTCCTTTGTCTTCCTCCTCCTCCTCCCCTTCCTCCACCCTCTCCTGCTCTTGCCCCTCTCCCTTCTTACATACTAAACACCCAATCAGGACCTGAAAAGGGCTTCTTTTGCTTTCATGTTTGTGTAACCATAGTGACACACATTTAAATAGGTAAACACATCTGAGTTGTCTCTCTCTGCTGTCCCTCTTCTCAATCCCAACTCATTAAATTTTTATGAACATAAAGTCACAGCCAGTCATGCAGGCTGCCAAGCAATTATCTGATATTCTTTTCCTTCCTTTTTTGTCCCCTTCTTTCACCTTTACTTTGCTGTCCTTTAATTAAAGCACGTTGAATGATGTACACTTCGCCAGCACCTTGGCGGTCCTACACATAATTGACAGTGTCCAAGGCTAAATAGGCAAAGAGGAGAAGAAGCAGGAAGAGAATTGGAAGTATGGATTATGTTTTAAAGGGGTTTTCAGCAACAATTGTAATGGATTCCTGTTAGTGAAGACACTGGTCACCTCAACAAATCTTAGAATCATCCTTTCTGATTTCTGATTGCAGGCTTAAAATGGTTGGGTGGAGATTTATTAACTAAAAACAGGACGCAGCAGAGCTTGGAACATTGAGCAAACAGTCATGGAAGTCAACCAGCTCCATGACTCTGATGATTAGGCCAGTGTCCCCACAAGACTATGTTAGCAGTGAAAAACTGTGTGTGTAACGAGTATGAAATGTGACATGGAGCAGCAGAAGAGGAATAAGAAAAAGGAGGAGGAGGAGAAGGTGGAGGAGGTGGCTTATCCCTACAGGCTGGGCTGTACGTTATCAATTATGTCCTTCTTTGTGTTGCAGGGACTGGAGCAGGAGGAGGAGGATCCGAAGTGGGAGGAGCCAAAGCCTGCTCTCCATCCTGACAGCTCTATGTAAATGGGTGGCCGGGGGCAATGACTTCGCAGAGAAGGTCACCCCTCGTCTCCTGGTGCACATAAATGACTCTTTTATTCATATTCAGGTTTACAAGAACTAACTAAGGAAAGGTGGAGTTAAGGTTAGGACGAGATACAAACAGAAGAACTGGAACTACAACAACAACAATGGGAAAGAAGAGGAGTATTGGTTTCAGACGTAAAGAGTACATGAACGTTACCTGCGTCCATCAGCTGGTTATTAAATACAGTCACACTCTCACCTGATGGATGAGCCACACTGCTCAGCCTCCACATCGCTAACCTCAGATTTACTTTAATAATTCACAGAGTGCAGCAAGAGAAAGAGGAGGAGGACCAGACACGTTTTTCGCATGTGTGAGTGTTAGTTTGACCATGATAATGTCAGGCATGGTGGGATTTCAGACATTTCCAATTTTTTTATTTTTGTCAGGTGGTTTGTTTTTGTGTATCTGGGCATGAGTTTTTAAAAATTGGCCCCGAAGGTAATTGTACTAATAAGACTGGACTGTTTTATTTGGGGTGAACTAATAACAGAAATCGTGAAAAAAAATATATTTTAATCAACTTTTTTGTAATATGTTGTGATTGTCGGTAATCTTAATTGAAGGTGTCCCAAGGTAACTTTAAGTTCTAATTATTAGTATTATTAGTATGATTATTTTACCACTTATTAACTATTGAGATCGGGCTGCAAAACTTTATTTAATTTATTTTATTAAATTCTCTTGTCATTTCTGACTATTTCCTGCAATGGCTCCATTTCCCCATTAGATTAAATACAAATAGCAAAAGACTCAACCATTGGGCCTTTATAGATGACTTTTACATGTTATTTGCTTTAGTCCATACAAACATGCTTCTATCTGCTGCTGATGCGGTCCCTGTGCCAAATTATATGGCTTTAGGTTTGCTCATGTCTGATTTAGATCAAAGATATTTACGGTCTGAAGTATAGTTTTTCATGCAAATTGTGTGTTAAAAATGTCCAAACTCTGGCCACATATAATTCAAGAGACAAGCGATTAAACTGATGAACATCTGTTGGAAACTGCTGATGAGTTTGACCTTTTATGTAAAGGACGTTTCTAACTTGGACACTGTTTAAACCTAAACCTTATTAATAAATGCTTAGAATTCTGATGTTTGGAGGAACTGGTCTAGGAAATATCAGATAACAGCGAGACAGGTGCTATTGGTAAAAAGTCAGGGAAATGAATGATGTAGTGTTGGTAACTAATGTGTTCTTTCTGTCTGTCTTTCTTTCCCTCTATCTCTCCCCAGCTCAGGAATCAAACCAAATCAATAAAAGTCATCTTTTCAGATGAACCCAAGCCATCAAGGGGGAAGGGAGGAGTAAAACTACTTTTACAGGACCCAGGGGGAAAACAACTAACACACACCCACATGCACACACACACACACACACACACACACACAAACACTAGCTCATTTCTCCTTCAATCTCCCCTCAATCCCTCTGTCTCTTTGTCAAACGCCACCCTTTACTTCAGTTGCACACAGAAGGGAGAAAAAAGCACCAGATGTTTTCAGAATGTGGAAATAACCTTCACATCCTGGCAGTTTTGGGTCAGAACAGTTTTATAATCAGGTATAAAAATGAGAGGAGACAGGTTTCAAATGGCAGAGTGAGTTAAAGAGACTAAAGGGGGCATGTGTTTGTGTGTGTGTGTGTGTGTGCATGTATTTGAACGCCGCAGATAAGGAGGGATATCATGGACAAAAAGTATGAGCAGCTCAAGGACAGGCTTTTGAGTTTCTTTTTACAGCGACTCAATAGAAATGGGAAAAGAAAAAAAAACCCTTTGAAGTGAAGTGAACTCAGCAGCTGAGCTCTTACTTGCTGAGCTTAACTAAACTCTAAAGCTACGACAATGCTAAAAGAATAGATGTTGGTTGGATGCCCCATTGTCCTGTCCATGGTCATCTTCACTCAAGCCATTTTGTTCCCTCCCCTCTTCTAGTATAATTCCAGTTCCAGGAAGTAGACTGATTGGAGGGAACACAGTGTCCACTGTCTAACCTTGGACTGGTTGGCATAATTTATAGCCATTTTCATCAATTTTAATCCCTGCTACTACTAAAGGTACATTTGCTTGGTACAAATATAATGATATAATATAATGTTCACAACAAAAATACCTCATAAGAGTTTCTTTCAGATATCTAGCCATTTTCCATGGTTTTCTTGTTAGTAACCTGCCAGTGCATTTAGATATTCCATGTTTTAGGGAGGGTTGATCCAATAATTTTCTCCATGACTGTAGATATAAAATTTTTATTTTATTTTATGAAGATCTTTACCACCCAGTGTTTAACACCGCACTGTCAAAGCTAAGCTCTTAACAAGATGGGTTGGGCTGAGCAGAAGATTTGATCTTCAATTTGTCAAGTCCATCTACCACCCTCCCTCCCATCTATTTGCTTCCACCCTTTTTACTCTCCCCCTGCTGAGTTAGGGATTGGTGAAATGCCCAGAAAGCAGAATCTGGTTGGAAAGTAGACGTAGGGGTGTGGTGAGCTGTTACTGCCGCTGCTGCTGCTGCGGATGCTGCCGAGCCTTGTCACTCACCATGATTGGTCGACGGCTCTGCAGTCTCTGGGAGGCCTGGCAGCGGCTGCTGGTCCTCTCGCCTCTAGTCCACCGCTGGTTTACCAGCTCGCCCCGAAACTCATTTTCTAACAGGGAAAAAAAAATATTATGTTAAGTCAAAGAAGGAGGAATAAATAAAACAGATATTTAACGGACAGAGAAAGATTTAAGGATAGAAAAAGAACTAATATGTGAATATGAAAGAGCCAGGGGGTTATCACAACCATCACCAGCCAAAGGGTGTAGCTGTGATTTTGGAAAAAGAAGAAAAGGTGGGTGAGGGAGGGGAAGGTCAGAGCACTCGAGCATACTACAGGCACTCCTTTATTAACTAAGAGTGTGTCCTACACACAAACACACACAGTAGCATAGTTAAGTGCCCCAGCTGGGCTGCCTGTCAGTCCGCTATTAGAATCAATCAAATGTGCACTTTTTTATCATGCTTTTCAGGGTTCATATACATAAAAGTCCAGGGGGGATGGGTATGGGTGATGCACAGGGGAGAGGTGGTGAAGAATGGTCAGTAAATAATGAATCATGCATAAATCAAAGCTGTTTTCCCCCTCCTGCTCTCCCCTGTCCTTCACTCTCTTGTTTTTTTCCCCTTATTTTGTATAATAATGCAGTGTTGCCTAAACACCGGGTCAGGATGCTCACGGACAAGAGCTGATCAACATGTGGGAACGTGTGTTGCGAAAAATGCTGTAATTGGACATTTTAGAGGAGGGTACGATAAATCCTGCATTCAAAGACTTCAGACTTCCTTTACAATATTGCACCACTAACTTCTCCTCACTTGGACTTTGTGTTTCTAAGTAATTGGCTTAAACCGGACTTCTTATTGAAAACACAATGTACATGTATAGACATTTATCCCCTTTACTTTCACCTTTAAGGTTTAAGGACATTGAACCGCAGCAGTGGTTTGAAAGAGGAAGTGCCCTTGAGTTTCACCGACTCCTCAATAACATCTCAGAGAAAAACAAACACTCATACGGACCAAGGTTTGGGTCAGCGCCACGCTGAATCCAATCTATTCAAGAGTGTAAGTACGAAGTAGGGATAATATTTCATACTTCGCATAGTGAAAGTATTTCAAGGAGAAAAAAATAACAGCATTTAATTATTATTCAGAAATTTGACATGAAAAGACTTAATGAAAGCTACAAATAAGAATGTGAAATATTTTCATCAAAGCATCCCTGGCCTGGACTGTGAGATGCAGGTGTTATGTTTACTAGGAGTGAAGTTAGTTTAAAAAAATGTTTAAAGGGTAAAGATGAGAAGGAAATAATCCTTGGAGTTCTCTTGGAGTTCTCATCGCAAACCTAGAACCTCAACAACAGAACTGAATTGTACACTCTCTCTCTCTCTCTCTCTCTCTAGAGTTTCTATCCTTACTTTTCTCTGTTACATGCAAATCTTGCCAAAGCAAAGCCAGCACTCTTCGCAAAATGCTTGTTTATCAACTTTCTATCCCTCCTCCACCCCCATCTCCACCACTGCCAACGCCAACCCCCAGGAAAAAAAAAAAAAAACGATGAGTGTAGCAGAACTGCTCGTCTGCATCTCTATCTCCATCATTCTTGGTGCACACAGGCAACACAATCTCATATCTCAAGTTATTTTTTCTCCTCTTTTTTTAATTCTTCTGGGGTCTCTTTAAACCTTTATGCACAATTTTCTCTGAAGCAGACTTATCTAAAACCTGGATCAGGAGCCAAACAGCACTTTGACAGAATACGTGTGGCTTTATACCTTAATCTAAATGTTTAAGTGATGTTTTTCTTACATTCAAATGTTTACAATTATTTAGTAATCCATATATTTTTGAGCAAATGTTTCATTATATCTATTAATCCATGAATAAAGCTACGGAAGGTATCAATGACCTAGTAGTAAAACTTGGGAATAATTTGTGGCTTTCAAGGTACTACAAAAGTAGGCTGTGTGCATTTGAGAAATCCTTGTTGTGCCCATGCATAGTTAATTCGGGTAGGAAGATTTTATAGGTGGGAAAATATTTCAGAATGCCGCAAATTTAATTTTATTAAAAGGTATTTACCTGCCACAACTTAACGACCGGTCCATGAAAATAGTAGACATTTAAATGGTTTGTGGTGCAAAAAAAGGTTGGGGAACACTGTACTACAATATATGTAAACATGAAATTAAAAACTGAAGCTTGGATTGGAATACTTGAAAATCGAAGCTTAATAAAACTGCCCTTAAAAAGAGCTGCTGAAAAATAAAAAATAAAAACTTTGTAGGATGTTTTGATTTAATCTGTGATCGGATGAAAAGCGCAGTATGTATTCATCCATTCTCTATAAAAGCCAAATATATTGTCTGAGTTTCCATCATTAGGACATTCTGCACCAGGTCAGGGCTATTTTGCTTTGTCCTAATCTGAGCCACACTTGACATTGGGAGAAAATACAACACACATGAACACATTTAAACAGCACAGGTTTTGACAATCAACAAGGAAATAAATCACAGAAAAAGCTGCGCAGAAGTGACCTTTCACTACACACTGACATCTGCTCTTTCATGCAGTAAAATGGGAAGTTGGGACAGCTACATAATTTTTCAAAAGAAGCAGATCAAAACAACAACTAATTTGATTTGAGCCTTGTCTGCTCTCGGCTTCTTTGATCAGACACTTCTCATTTCCACCTAACAGAGGCCCAGCTTGTCACTTGCGCTTGAAAACTGCACGGAGTTGGAGACAATTAGATGTTCACCGGAGCAGTTTGGATAATCAGAGTCCAGGGAAGAAAAGTTTCGGAAATCAGAGTTTGAGAAATCATTAAGGCCTTTTGGTTGAAATGTACAAAATAAAAAAGATCTTTGGAAATCAACACACTGAGCTTTATAAGGGATACAATAGACCTGATCCAAGTAATACCATTAGCAGTGGGCAGCTTACAGTACTGGGACAATGGACAAAGAGGTTTAAATCCAGAGTTAGATTAAATAGAGAGCTGAACTGAGTTTAACAGCATTAGTGTTCAGGCGTGGACAGGGACAGATGCACAGTCTGCTCCTCTTCACATGGATTTAAAAAAAAAACTTTGTCTGACTCTACATATATTCACAAAGCAGATCAGGGATGAAGAACAGCAAGAATTTGTGTTTTATAGAACAGTTTAGATCAACTGGCATGTCTCCATTCTTAGCTGTCTTTGTCTTAACTTTTAGCTTTCATTTTTTTAGATTTCCATAGTAGAAAAGTGTTTGTTAATGTTGTTTAACCTTAAACCTCTATTAATTGTTATTAAACAGATAAGTAGAATGTGTAGTTAAATTTAGGTAACGATAAGTATCTTTTTAACCTTGGTACTATTTCCTTTCTTTCTTATCTTGCTTAAACAGTTAATATCTTTCATAGCCCACTAACCTACATCAGTACTGAAGTATTCATCAGCACTATTTTCTGACTGGACTAGATGGATAAATATTTGAAGCTTTGCACAAATATTGCTTTACAAATGCAAAACACATTTGGATTTCTTTGAAATAATATGTTATATTGTGTTTATTATTATTTATAGTCCTGAGGCCTCTTAGAAAGGGTTCTTAGAGTGTAAATCTATGCTTTAAAAACCACCCATTTAATGACACTAGACTAAAAGTAAAATGATAGGACATTAGGTAAGCAATGGAATCATTAATAATAATAAAAAAAATACAAGAGAGAAAAAAGAATGCAAAAGTGCTTTGGCCTTGACAAATTTAAGGAAATGGAGCCAGCTTCCCTGATGTGTTCACTGACCTCAGCATCTGCTGATAAAACCAATTACTAACTGTCAGGATCTGCAGCTTCTGTGCTACAACTGCACTTTAACATCTCCGGCTATACTAACACATACATCTCTGAATTATCGTACACTTTCTTTACTTTTTAATTAATTTTCAGCCTTTTTTTTCCCTTCCCTATCTCATTTATTTCCTTTTTAACGCAGGCCATGAAATCCATTATTTCCAGCCTTTCATTCGAAACGCCTCCTCTCCTTTGAAAGCCGGGCCAGCCCTGACCTTTGCTTGTATTGCTTAGATTTCTGATAGGCTTTGAATGACGAGGGTGCAATTTGGCCCCAGCTGCTCCTTCAACATGTTTATTACACTGCGTCCTCTGGCACCTGCTGTCCTCTCCACGGGCCATTCAGACCCTCATAAATGCACTGCATTTCTCCTATCACTGTAACTAACAAAATAAAAGGAATTAAATCCACAGCATTCACTCTGGACTAGTGTTTCATACATGTATTTACGCTGCTGCAGTTCCAGCTCCTCCACAAACAGCATAAGGCACCAATAACCTAATTCTGTAATCCCCCTGAAACTAGGCTACATTTCACAGGGAAAAGTAAACCAGGAGGAGAAAAACAATAGGTGTTTAATCATTTCTGCCTACCAAGCATTAAATCTTGCTTGCAGTTTTCTGCATAAGTTTGCATGATGACAAACAATAGCATTTTCCTTTTACTGCACTCATTTTCACTGGTTTTCTCTGTATAAACCCAACATGTAATCCATCTCCCAAAGACAACTAGCAATTGACAATCTTTCAATAATTTTAAGAAAGTACAATTTGAGCAGATTATAACAGTGTCAGGGAAAAATCCAGAACTGGTGTCTGTTTTTTTTTATAATTTATAGTTGCTAAGCCTAAACAAACTAAGTTAATTCACAACTACACTTTTTGTATAAAGCTACTTTTTCAGTGTTTTGAATGTTTTTTTTACTATTTTGTGATCGTTTAAGCATCTCTATAGATGTAAGTGTCAGTGAATAATTGTGATACACAAGCAATTAGAACAACCTATATGTGGTTCAAGGATTAGCTGGAAACTATACAAGGTCCATTCAAGTTGTACTGTTAACACTTCTGAATGATTACTTAGTTCAACCATTATATGTAGAGGCAGAGTGGGCGGTCTGTGTTGATCATGTTAATTCCCCATTTAAAAAAGCATTTATTGCAGAAACAGATGGACTTCGTAAGGCTGTAAATTATACTGTGTGAGACTCATCGAATAAATATAGAAGACAACTATAAGTGGAAAGAGAAAATATTCCAAAAAAAGGCCAAAACACTTCCTCTCTTTCTCCTGCCCACTTCAAAGAGCTCGGCAGCTCATATCTCTCTCCCTTTGTCACTTTTTGAAACAAACTACACACAAAAAACTCTATTTCTCAAGTAAAACTGGGCGTAGTTTTAACAAATTTCAATTCCAAGCTCATTTCCAAACAGCTTGTCCAACTTTTAGGTGAATATCAACGCTATATGAACATCCTACAGAAATGCCCTTTAAAAAGGAGCTTTCACCTGGTTACACCTGGTACCAAACCACTCTGCACAGGTCACTACAGCAGTGACATAACCATGTGTGCGTACTATCATAATCCCCATCATCACCAACCACATCATCATTCCTCATCTCTTTCCTCCATCTTAGGACGCAGGTGTTTTGACAGAGGCGCGCACACGGCGCATTACGTGGCCATCTAAGCAAAACAAGGAGGTGGGAGGGAGGTGGAGGAAGGGGGTGCGGATAGTTACGAGGAAACGCACACACACACACCTCCACACGGACACGGAAACATACACATATTTCAGAATCACCGCTGCTCGTTCGGAATCTGAGCAGAATCCAGTGAGATCTCTCTTCTGGATCACGCATACAGATGACACGCACGCACGAAGATTCTGCGTATTTCCTGTGCACTTTTACATGCGGCTGACATTTGAAGAGAGCATCTCTGTTTTTTGCTGCAGAGGATCAAATGGCCAGCCCCTCCCCTTTACACGCACGCACACGCACGGACACCCACACCATCCATCTCTCCATCCCTCTTGCCCGTACACTCAGCGGACGCAGGAGCAGTGCTCTCTACGCCCTGTGTCACCGAAAGTGAGCAACCACAACAGTTTTGCCGATATTTTCCCCCTAAAGTACCACATGCATCGAACCCACTCTGCTCTGAGAAACACCGACAGGCGGCAGGTGCAGCGGAGTGATGGAGGTTAGCACACGGAAACCCCGGAGAGAGAGAGAGAAGGTGAAAGTAGAGGACGGAGCTGGAAAGACGCTCGGGTTGTGCGTAAAGAGATGGGGAAAGGGAAGGAAAACGCCGTGATCTCAGAGGATCTGGTGTTTCCCTCACCCTGAACACAGCTGATCAACTACAGTGTGGGTGAAAAAAAAAAGATAACATTAAAATGTGTTAAAGCACGCTGAGGCTGAGTCACGAAGTGTCGGAAAATCACAGCGTTCGGAGAAAGCATTACAATCATTATATTCATAAGTATAAGTTCTTCTTCTTCTTTAGCTAGTTTAAATACCCATCAGGGAAGAATTGAAATTGATAAAAAGGAAAATAATAGAAATGGGTCAAATCTTTTTTATAAATCGCGCTTAATTGCTGTTTAAAGACGCGCAAAAGACACAAAAGTTCCACACGAGAGTGTTTTGATTCTATATTATCGATGAATATAACCATACTGGCTATAAAGGCGTGAAAAAAAGACCTAGTTTAGTTTCCAAACATAAACACGGTGTCATTTCTGTTTACCTGATTAAACAACACTGTCTTGGACCTCGGGCAGTGCCGCTACTGCTGCTGTCCTCGCTGTGTTTGTATTCAAGTAGTTAGAGAGCGGGGGTAAGAAAAAGGAGAAATTCCGAGTAAAAGGTTTAAAGTGAATCCTGGTCCAAATGTCCAGATGTGACGGATAAAAAGCAGAGTGTGTGACGGAGGAGGACGCGGGGTTTCTGATCTGGCCTCTCCTACTGAGCGCATCAGCGGCGGCGCACGGCAGCTGCTTCGTCTAACCGAGGCGTTAAGATGTTACTTGTTTGTAAGCAAAAAAAAAACATGGCTTCATTTGCCTTTGTCAGCGAGAAAAAACGTAATATTGACTTACCTTTCCCTCACGAGCCATTGTAGCCCCCCACCCCTCTCCACAACCACCACCACTCCCCCTTTCCTCTCCGATCTCCTGCCTCCGCCCTTTGCCATGACATCACGGAGGCTGTAGTAAAAACTCCAGCATCAGATAGGCAGGGCTTGAGGTTCCCCCTCCTACTACACGCTCCCTCAATGGGCATATGTATACACACAGAGAGACACCCCCCTCGCGCGCACACACACACTCGCTCACTCACTCTCACACACACACTCACACACAACCCTCCCGGCCCTTCTCCGTATCTACCTCCAGACATCATCGGAGTCAAAGACAACTGACGACTTCTAACTCCGAGCTCTCCTCCACAGAAAGTCACAGCAGATGTTCTCCTCCACAACAGACTCATATCTTATACATTTCTCCCACTGACAAGTTCTTGATGCTGCGCGAACACATCACGGAGGTTATAGCTGCTGTAGTAATCCATCCTTCACACTCCCCCGGCCCCACCCCGCTCCCTCCTTACCTCTCTCTCCCCCCCTCTCACTCACTGACATCCAGGAAAGTGGTACCGTCTTGTAATTCATTCACTTTTCTCTCTGCCCTCCCTATACTTCGGATTTGATGTAGTACTCGTATATGCAGAGTTATCAGCATCAGATAATTCCCCCCCTATATGGAAAGAAGAGGGAATTTTAACGACGTATATGCAGAGAGGCGAGTCCCTGGGGGGCTTAACTAAAAAATATTTACGCCCCAGGGACCGGAGGAGAGGAGGGGAGAGAGGGGACGGATATCAATTTAGTCTGGGGAAAATTCATTCTATGCGGAAAATGCGGTAGGGGTGATGAGGCTGAAATGCAAATAGTGGGCAAAAGGAATAAAAGGCAGATAAGAATAAGAAAGATAAAACATGACAAAACGTCAAAGGGCTCGGTACATAAAAATAGGCAAGAATAACAATACGGGGACACTAGGGTTAGGTGTTCAGAAGGAAAAACAAGAGTAGATTTGGACACAAAAGTATGAGGAAAAAAATTTGAAAAATCTTGTTTCTAAACAGCTACAAGTACAAGACAACGAAGAGTTTCATGTTAATAAAGAATAAATATTAATCCTAATTGTTAGCAGACAAAAACACAACATAAATGATTATTGGAAGGATGTTTTTGTTCAGAGTTTCTAAGTCTCGGTGACAGAACAACGCCTCAGTGTCTCCAGACAACCGGCAGCCACTCTTCAACAGCTAAACTTGGAGTCACTCCCAAACCTTGTTCACCACCGTCTCTTGCTTTTTTTGCTGTTCTCCGACCATTAGTGGAAATGACAACCATTCATTACAACCCATTTGAGAATAGTCGCCACAAATGCCATCCTTTATCTGCTGTCTCCACGCCGCATACGCAGGGAATATTCAGAAAGACCCAACCTTCAGCTTTCAGAAATTCTATTAAATTCTTATCTCTTTGCAGCAGGCTCTTTTTTTCCCTGCAATCCCATTGTTATGCATTGGAGCTGAAATCAATCACTGGGCCTGTTCGTGGCGCATCAGTATTATTTCAGACTGGGAGAAGGACTCACATAACAACAGCACTGACTATTGAATAAACAAAAAAAAAGAGAGAGGAGATAAATAGTGTATATGTATAAAGTAAAGTGTAAGGATCCTGATCCTGAAGACGAGGGAGGAGGGAGGAAGTAGGAAAGCTAGAGTCACACTCCAGGAAGGAGAGAGTGAAGTCTGTATGCTCAGGGTAAAAAAATACTATGAAGAGAACATATGAAGAGTTTTCCTAACTTTCTCTTCTTCATCTAGAGAGTTCAGAACTTTGGACAGCTCTACAGTCATGACGGGCTGAGTTCAGCTCACAGATCAGGACCACGGATAGTTCCGGAGACCGCACTGCAGAAACAGACTGAGGACTGAGGAGTTAACAAAGGCCTTTGTCTGGACCAATTTCCCCTTTGAGGAGTTTTTAGATTAAGGCGCAACTAATGTTTCTACACTTTCTTTAAGATTTTTAATAATAAAAAAAAAACTTTAAAACGCTGGAAGTGTGGGTTTTATAAAAGGGGAAGAGACAACTTTGGTTGGAGGATGAGGACAAATGTTACAATTTAGTAATGTGTCAAGAAAAAGTGAGCATCCTGACTGGGAAATACTAATTAATTTATATTTATGATAATATATTTATACAACAGATTAAAAGTATTCAACTTTAACATTCGGACGGTAATCTGGGGAGTCCCTAATCCTCTTCTGTCAACGACAGCCTCTTCACTGTGTGAAAACTTTTGTCTCTCCCTCCTCCTTGTTGTGTCTAAAGTCCGTCTGTCTGCAGGTGCAGATGGTCCAGGGGCCTCCAGCTCCTCCAACTCCTCCAGCTCTCTATCTCTATCTCTCTGCACCGATATCACGTCAGAGCAGACTCCGTTACGGCAGCTAGTATAAATATTAGATGGAGCAGCAGCTGACTGGGCGCTGAGGTTGGGACCGGGGGAGGCCCCCGTGGTCCCTCGACAGATGGAACAAGACACACACACAAAGTTTTTAATAAGGCCGCAGCTTGGCATTGTCCCCACAGTACCGGGGCCACACGGTCCCCTAGGGAACCAACTGTCCTTTGTCTGAGTGGACTTTTTTTGCCTTCCTTCCCACAAATTGTTCAACTTAATTTCATCCTTAGCGAAATAGTTGTTTTGTAAAGTTATTAATGCGTTTGACAAAGACATTTTGAAGCAACAGCTCGAGTCTCCCATGGCACTTTTTGGCGCTTTCGTTAAAATTAAAGTCCAGTTACAAGACGTAACAACGTAACTGTGCGGTAAAAACATTATAAGTTATTGTATATAAACTAAGTTAAAAACAAAGACTCGTGATAATGTCTAATATTGAAACCGTCACTGAATGAGTGAGAGACGTTAACGGCTAACGGCGGCAGAGAGAACTGACATCGGCACCTGCCGCAAAAGCGACAAAGTTGTGAAAACAATGAAGTCAAAGTAATACGAACCCAAAAAACTGCGGCACAGCTTCATGTTTGCGGTCTTTCTTGTCTTCTCACTCTCTCTTCTCACCGGCAGCGACCGCTGCCTGTCCCTCTGTGCCTCCTCAACTTAGTGAACAAAGTTAGCTGCCAAACTTTACTTCAACTTCGCCACAATCAGAGGAAGGAGGAGGGAGGGCGCTCGAAGGGGAGGGGTTCAGAGCCGATTGACATGCACCTTCAGCCAATAGAAGTGCGCGAAAGGCCCGAGGGGAGCAGCAGCCAATCCTCGCTCCGGTTGCACCGCAGTGTCAGCTTTCAAGCAACAACAATAGAGACTGAACAGCAGCAGCGGCAACAAAGAGCATCTGCTGCACCGGGACAACTTCTCCCACACTTTAATCTGCCCCCCACTCTATTCCCCTCACCCCTCCAGACGGAATCCTCTTTCCTTAAAGCAGTTCTTTATAATAATGTTCTCAACTTTCCTCCAAACTGCGGTAAAGTTTTGGAAAAACTTGTCCACAAACTTAAATAAAAATTAAATATTAAATACATTCAAATCATTATGCGCCAGTGAGGAACAGATACACACAGAGAATAATACTGATACTAGAAAAAAAATATTTTTTGCATTTTTGTGTCTATTTCGAGTAACTTTTAGAAATGATTATGCATTCTTATACATTTACTAGATTTTAGCTTCTGTTAATTAGGGTTAGTTATACAATGTTTTTTTCTATTGTTGAAAAGTTGATTTACTTTAAACTAAACATAAACTTTTATTTTGTTGAGTTTGTTTAGTTTAATGATCACTCCTCAGCTTGGAAGCAGCTCCTCTTTGTAAATTGTGATTTGTAAGATGAGTTTTGTGCAACTTTTTAAGCCATACTCTGAGTTTCCTGTTGAGTTTAGTACGCCGGTATTTCTTCTGTTGAGTTAAATGTTGCACTTGTTTTATTATTAAAAGTTTAGTCAACTTTCACTTTGTGAAAAGTTTTTTGATTATAAAAAATCAATTAAAAACACGCAATTATTTTATATTTGAATCTCATCTCAAACATTGGAGCTAGACCCTAATTTCAGCTGAGAAATGTTTGTCGGTGCATTGTAACAGGAGCATTGTCAGGAAGGCCAGAGTAACAGTAAGAGATAGAGTTAAAGCAGTTCTGCATGTGGAAAAAAACAACTTTGAATTGTTGTAGGTTTATAATGAGGATGAATGTGAGGCAGTTCAAATCCCATTTTAAAGTTAAAGCCAACCAACAGGCTCAAACATATTCAGTGACCATAAACCAAACCATCTGAAACCAAACACATTTCATTTTTCTGAATATAGAGGAACAACAGTTTTCTAATGTGCAGCTCTCCTGTGTAGCAACAATCCAGGAATGCAATCGTGTCATTAGCGGTGTATGAAATCAAATGAAATGAAGAAGAAAGGCAGTAGAATGCGTCGCGCTTGCTTTACCCCCCATTACATGTGCGAGCGATGGGGCTGGGGTAATGGGAGCAGAGCAATTGGAGAGCTCATTATCTGGCAGACCATCTGCTATAGGGAGGGAGGAACTGTCTGTGGGTTCCAGACACGGGAACTCTGAATGGGCCTGCAGTTCTCAGGGAAAATGTTCTCTCTAACTTACCTCAATTAGCCTTACATCTGCTGTGGTTTTGCTTTATGTGTGACCGAGGAACTGGAGGACAGTCCTGAGCAATCACGGGGTTGTGAGACAAACTCTTGGTGGGGGAAGATAGTTCTGGGGTCATTTGTTATAATATTTATTAAAATATTACTACGGAAACATGGCTAAAAGTTATATATATATATATATATATACTGTATATATACAATCATATATATATATATATATATATATATATATGTCCATGCATATATAGAGAGAAACAGAGAAGTATAGAAAAAGCAGAAACTTTTCTCTAGGCTATTTGATATTTTTAATGACAAACTTAATTTATTTATTGACTCAAACTAAAACTTTTCTTATTATTATTATTACTATACAACACCAAATCACTGAGCAGCTATCATGCATGTTGTTGTTAAAGACAAAGACATCTCCATAATAACTTTTACCTCCTGCAGCAAAAAAAGTGAAACACATATATATTCACTGCTCACCGATGCATTTGTTTTTATGTGTGTCTCTGTGTGTGTGTGTGTGTGTGTGTGTGTAGCACTGCTGGGTGTGTAACTAAAGACAGGGTAAGTTCTTTTTTTTTTATCAGAGGACGGCAGACAGCCTCTTGTATTCTTCTTGAGCACGTTGCTCTGATTAGCCTATTAACTTCACCGCTCGCCCCCTCGCCCTCAGCCTCCTACTGCACTGATACCACTGCAAACACACACACACATAGGCATTCACAAACACCCTCCTCCCCTGGTCCCCCCTCTTTTCCGTCACTCTCCTCTTATTCTGTGCAGTGTATAGCAAGCAGCTGAACTCTGACACAGGCTCCAGCTGTCCTGATGGATGGCGGTGACAATAAAGTTTACACAAATACACACACACACACACGGAGCAGAAAGATGCTGGGACACACAATGAAGAGTAGGAAGCAGGACCTTGTTGAGAAAATGACCTGTGTGAGTTAATGAATGGAAATTTCATTCCATCTTCATTATTGTCATTTTTCTGATTTCCCACTTTAAAAAAATAATCAAATAATCCCAAACTTTTTACGTGACGCAATAACAGTTCAAAAGTGTCACTGATTGAAAGCCAAAATGACCTCAATGGTCTGAGGATGTTTCTCAAAAGAAATAAAAGTTGCAGAAAGGCAGCAAAAAGCCTCAATGCAGTAGCAGCTGTAATAATACTCAGTATAATAATCAGTAATACCTAAAGCTTTATAAAAAGTGATATTTCTTTCAAAATAAACTTAAATGAATGATTTTGTAATGATGCAAAGTTATGTAGAATACGTTTCCCTTTTTGTCCTATTTTCTTATTTTTTTAACTTAAAAAAGGAAAAACAAATCTGAGAGCTCATACACTTTTTTAAGTAATGTGGTGTTTCTTTGTTAAAAATGAAATAAAAAACAAGAAAATCAAGACTGTTCTTTGTCTGACCCATGAATATATAAAGAAAAAAAAAGTTCCTCTTTGTGTTTTTTTTTATTTCTGCCTATGAGGCATCTTCACACATGCTGAGCTCGGGCACAGATGGACATCACAGTCTCCTGTTTCCACTCTCATGATAACAATCAGCTTTATAACACTATGGCTTGAGTGAAACCCCCCCTTTACACACACACGCACACACACCCTGCTCTTTTATTAATGAGTACAACAGACTCACTGATTTTTCTTTGTAGCCTCTTTGAACCAAATGTTATTTAATTTTACAGACTTTTCAATCTTTTCTGTTTCTGAACTTATGTTAAGCTTAAACTGCATTGAGTTTTATGCCACACAAAGCCAATAATAACTAAGTGATGTAAACATTAGAAATTATATTAAGTGTTCTTACAGTGTTCACTTAAGACAAGTAAAAAAATGCTTGTGGTGTTTTTGTTGCTCACTGGTCATTCATTCCCACATTAATCTCCAAATCTCTAATCCAAATCCATCATTGTTGGCAGAGACCTAGAATCTGGTTGTTTGAAACCTGATCTTCATTCCCAATGCTGTTTCCAGTCACCCTGCTACCACAGGTCTCTGCTGCAGCTTCTCATTTAGTCGGTCAAGGAAAATTCTTTTTTTTAGTTTTGACTCTCTCTTCCATCGGCCCATATCTATCACATGTTGATTTTCCTCTCCATTATTCTCTTTTCGCCCTCTTCTTCCTTTGACAAAACTGACTCTTCGGAGCCCTTTTTCCACAAAGAACATTCCTGATACAGCAGTTTCTGTTTGTTCTGGGGTCGACTCCACATCCTGGTGCTGCCAGGTGCTGAGCCAGGTCCTGGCTGGACTTGTCCCGGTCTCTCAAAAGCCAACTATTTATCAGATTTTTTTTTCTTTTTTATACAACTTCTGCTGAGTCTTAAAGATATTTTCCCTCTCTTAGCTGTAAAGTTTATTTTCTTGTTTTTTTTTTACCACTGGATGTATACTGTAGCTCTAGTTCAGTTCTAGGAGGTCTAGATTATATATTTTTATAAAACTATTTAACAACAAATATGGTGAAACAGGGTTCACCTTACAGCCTACCCTGTATAAACATGGGCACAGCCTCCCTGCACAGAACATGAACATGTTGCTGGAAATCCACCACTTATTTTGGCCTTTTGTGTGTGTTTAACTAATGAACTGTAAATGTAAATATGTTTCTATATTCAAAGTGAAACAAAATACTTTAGGAAGTATCCCAACCACTCACATGCAAACACACACCCCACACCAACAAATCCCCAGCCTTGCTCTAACATCCATGCAGGGTGATCTCACGATATCTGTCAGCTCCTATTAGACACAGTAAAGAGCTTTAAACATGACTTTAAGACCGAAATAAAAGGAGGGTATTTATTTTGATCTTATTTCAAAAGAAAATAATCTGTCACTTCAGACAGTCATTTGACACGATGTATTTGCCTGCTTGACATTTTTTTTCTAAAATCTTTTTTTATAAGTATAAAAAAAAAAATCCATCCACCCACATTAGATACTCAGAGGAATCTCTCTTCAGCTTTCTGCTCCCACTCTGTGACAGATTTACTGCTTTTTCATGGGCATATACAATAAAACCAAAAACTTCTAGTTTAGTCTCAACTAACTCGCTGTTCTATTTCGAGTGTGCGTCTGGAACTGTTGTTCTCGGCACATTTCAGTCTGCTGCTGCAGGTGTCTCTAAAGCTGAGTTTGAATTTTTTTCAGGGATTGGGTGTAATTCTAGGCTCTTTAGACTATTTTTTTTTTCATGTTTTTGCTACGTGTATAAGGTTTGTCTGTTTAAATATTCACTTTATATTCTATAATATTAATAATACATGGATAACACATTTATTGATCATCTTCACTAATACGTTTTATTTCAGAGATGTGGACTGGGTTCTTTTTTCATTGTGAGTGATTGTTTTGTTGAAGGTTGGCAGAATACATTTGCTTCTGATTTCATTTTTAAGATCATTACTTTGGTTTTATCAAAACATATTGACCTGTATTACAGCTACATAAACCTGTTCCTTGCAGCCATGGAAAAAATTCTTAGACCTGCTGTTTTAATGCCAGGTTCCACTGAATGTACATTTGTTCAGACAAATATAATCAAAACAACAAAAAAAAGCTGGTAAGAGTTTAATTTCAGAGCCAATATCTTGCTATTTTCCCTGGTTTATTGATAAAATCTAAAATCACTTCAGTTCTTCCATCAATATTTATGGCATTGTACTGACAAAACAAGTGAATGCCTAAAAAAAAGAGTTTTTATGGATTCACTGTTTTCCTAATCATTGTATTCTTCAGGTAATCAGTGGTACCAGGCATAAAATGAACATGAATTTAACTAACCGGGTTGGACTAATTTTTTTTTATTTTTCCATGATTGTACAAATTCTAAAAAATCCTTTTAGGAACAGTATTGAAAGCCATGGGTGTAAATGTGAAGTTATAGGGGATAATGAGGGGGGGTTAAACTAATTTGTTATTGTTGCAGCACAATAAATTCTTCTACATGACCAAACTAACCCAAACTCCGACCAAATTAAAAACCACTCTGGCTGTGTGTGCCACTGTGAATGACCATCACCTCCTTTAACTCTCTCCTATCCACAACCTGCTTCTTCCCACAGGGTTCAGGGGGGCATGACATGCAGAATAAGGTCAGTTCTGCCAAAAGGCATCACGTCGCCGCACTGCTGCGTCTGTCCACGGCTGCAGCCCTCTGTCATCTCCCCCTTGTCAGTTACCACAAAGACAGACTGAGACTTTTGGCCATTCCTTATTCTGCTTCTGACTTCTCCAGTCAGGCCTGTGCAGCCGTGACGTGACGCATCATCCTGGGGAGTTGTAAATGAGCCCCCATCTCTCTCTTTCTCTCTCCCGGACCAGACAAACCTCCCAGCTCCCACATCCTCCCCTCCTGTGTGTCTCCCACACTCTCCCCTGCTGAGATCACCCTTCTTGACCTCCTCCAGAGTCACTACGTCACATTCTTGGAGACCTCCCTTCTGCTGATTCTTTCTGCTTCCTTGCGTCACTAAACTTTACTACCGTCCATGTTTCTTCATGCCCAGCTACTTCTTTCTCCTCGCGGTCTTTTTAAAACCCTCCACTAACTCTCCTTTTTTCTGCCCTATCGGCCTCCTGCGTTCACCTTGGCAGCAGCAGGCTTGGGCAAATATGCACCCGGAGCAGTGGTAAATACAGGCAGCACTTCACAAACAAGGCCTGATTACAATGACAAAGGCTGCCACACTTTAGGGAGGAGCTTGGAGCAATTTGGAGGCTGCGGGGGCCATTGAGCAAGTGGCATACTTAATGGGCTTTGTGTGGCTGAAGAAAGGGGTCTGAGCTTCTGGGCCCAGCTGTCACTGTGGAGAATATCAGACTGACACAGCAGCCGACACTCTCTGGCTCACTCTTCTTTTCTTCTCCACAACCACCCCCGAAACCCTCAAACCCCCCCTTCCCCACCTCTCAACCACTCTCTACGATTCTTCTTCTTCTTCTTCTGCTCCTTCTTGTTCTCACTCCTCTCCTTTTTTGTGTGTCTTGTTAGCGAGTACAAAAAAAAAACTCCAAAAGCTGGAATAAAGACAGACAGTGAATGAGGACAGTCTTTCTCTTGATCTCGAACAAATATAATGCAGCGTAAGGCTGAGTCTGCAGCAGTTGTGCACTGAGTAAACTACAGGGCCTTCTTAGATATCACTAACGGAATATATGTGTCCAGAGTTCATTTGAAGAGCCTAGAATCAAAGTTTACAAATACGATGTGGAAAAAATTTCTACCCCAAAAAGTTAGGCAGCAGTTTATCGAAAAACTTGGGGGTTTTTTTGTTTTTTTGTTTTTTTTCTTTTGCTGTTTTTGTTTTTTACGGATGAAACACTCTAAAAAACTAGATAGATAGATAGATAGATAGATAGATAGATAGATAGATAGATAGATAGATAGATAGATAGATAGATAGATAGATAGATAGATAGATAGATAGATAGATAGATATGAAAAACAATGTGAGAAGTTAACAAATAGAGCTTAACTTTAGCTTGAAACGTCTTTTCATTTCAGTTATTTTTTTTTTTTGCCAGTACTGAAAAAAACACAGTTGCCAGGGTGCATAAAAAATAAACAGAGGCAAAGTAAAAAGTACAACATTAGGAAAAAAGACAAGAACAATAAAAGCAAAGTGAAAAAAGAAAACTCTCACTCTCACATTGACGCACAAGGAGCTGAGTATACAGCAATTATTCAAAGCCTAAACCCAGAGGGATAAATGACATTATTACATTTCACTACTTAATTACATGTGTGGATAGTTACTAAGCGTTACCCGTCATGCATGCATAATGCACTAAGATATAGTCAGTGCGCTTCATAAAGCACCCTTTCATTACCAAATGTATTGCAGGAGGAAAACAAATTAACATGTGCTTCATGGAGAAGGAGGCTGCAACTGGAAGAGGGGAATGGATAATTGTTCATCATTATAGGGTTAAAAAAAGAGAGAAAGAATCCGAACATTCAGTGGATTAGCTGCAATGCTAAACACAAGTTCATTTTCTGGAAATTATTTTTCTCCAGTGATAATATGCTTGGCTTGAAAACAAAGACGACAGAGCTCCTCTGAAGCAGCTCCCCGCTCTGGTTCCACTTTCTCAATCCGTGTAGGCAAGGAGTGAGCTCACACACTCCAGATTCAAGTGTATTACAACAGCTCTGTGACTTATGGCACTGTAAACGCCAAGTTTAACACACACACACACACACACACACACACAGAGAAAGAGTCCCACGCATGTACATACACAAATGTCCATGCGCACGGTGCCACAGCGCTGGGTTAGTGAGACACAAACACAAAGCTAGAGCTGGATGTTGTTTCACCTAATCTCTCTGATACCACTGTGGAGCAGCTAAGCTGCAGAAAATCAGCTTAGCTCATGTCCTAAAGTGTAGGTGGCTTGTTTCATCAGGCAAGAGAAGAAAAGAAGTAGAGAAGAAACAGCTGAAAATTCAGTCTTGAAATAGATTAAATAGGCTGAAGCCCGACAAAGATAAAAAAAAAAAGTAAGACAAACCTCACCAAAATTTTAAAAGAAATAATTAAGGACTAGTTGAACTTTTACCAGCAAAAACTATACAAATTATACAAAAAATCTTAATATACAGTTTACTGTACTAGTTTACTAAGAGGCCTTAACGTTGTCCCACAGGCAATGTGTCTGTCATTGGTGGGAGGGTTCACATCGTGGGCCAGATCGAATCCTGGTTAGGGACATTGGTGTCCAGTGGGCTTACCACTTGGAGGAAGGTGCAGTATGCTGTAGTGGGATTTGGGTGGCAGTGATGGAGACTGTTGCGCCTGTGACCTGGGAATGAGTAAGCAGGTGAAACTGGACGGATGGATAGTTTACTGTTAGCATGACTATAGTAAACCAGAAATTGTTAATAGGGATTGAGAAAAGCTAAAGATGAGGCCAGAGAGAAAAAGAAAATTTAAGAACTTAAATATGGGCTACGAAATATTGAATAGTATCCCAAGGTTGAAATTCATTCATTAGCTAAACATAGAGTGAAACTGGTTTGCTGAAAATAAAAAAAAAACTTTTTAAGTCGTGGTTCACTATTGGAGACAGATTGAGGAGATAGATAGGTGAACTATAATAAATACTTTCATTCATCTTTACCCTCTCATCCATTGCTGGGTTTGCAGGGGCAGCAGTCTCCACCACTGCCACCCAAATCACACTGTGAGCCTTCCAGTGAGTGGTGGGTCCACAGGATCTGGACGATGCCATGGATTAGAACCAGCCGAATATGTCGGCAACTATGATATTTGACTTGTAAAATGCATAGCCCTGCTCTGGGCCACCTATAGTGAAAATGTTGGTTTCGCAGGAAAAATGCAGAATATAATCAATACAAGTACAAACCAATTATTTAATTTGGAGCAATTTTGCGAGCCACACCAAGCCTTTAAGGCTTAGTTTTTTCATAGCTGGGCTGAATTTTATGAAAAAAAAAAAAAACTATGGATAAAGCAAAACAATGTTCAAAAAAGCTCAGCCCAGAATGGCTGACAGAGAATATTTTCTGCAAGAGAGTGAAAACAAATTATGTCTTAAGCTTGCTTAAAAAAAATAATGCTGAAATAAGTTGTGAATTTCTAATGTACAAGTCCAAATTATAAATAGCATTAAAATTAAAAGGTAAAAAAAGGTCATCCAAACAAACATCGCAAACTCCGACACCAAAAAGAGTCTAGAGTTGATCGATAGTAGCGTCAACGCTGCTTAAAACTCTTCCCTGAAAAAGAAGAGAAATGACCTTCAGTCTCTGTTGAAAAATGTTTTTCCTCATCTCTACTATGCAGCTGATTGTAGTCGCACTCTTGGCCCATCCACTCAAGCGCAGACACGCACGCTCTCGGCAGCAGTGAGGCATCTGTATGCAAATGTGATTGTGCTGTTGGGAGGAGAAGGTTAACAGAGAGTGCCTGGGTGAGAGGGCAAGAGTGATGTTATGACAGTGAAGAAGGAGTGAAGAAGGTCGGCCTTCGTCCCAGAGTGAGTGAGTGAGTGAGAGAGCCTGTGTGTGTGTGTCCGGAGAGGCAGCACGTATGTATGGTATCCATAGTAACCCACCGACCCAACTCAAGATGGCTCTCTGTCATCTTTTATCTGTTTTTTTTTTATTACCCCAGCTTCACACACAGCTTCTCTGACACTCAGCTTATGTCCTGACATTGATACTAGATTGCAGAGAGCAGGCATCCAGAGATTTTAGCATGTTTAAAAGAGATTAATAAAAGATGAAACGCCCGACTGCGATGGTGACGACACTGGAAGGAAATGTTCATTATTTGTTGCGTATCGGATTTTATCAGTCCGTCAAGAGTCCCTGATTCAAAGATGGTTTGTGGTCCATTGAATAACAGGACATGTCAGTCCTCTATGCTGTAGAAGCATTAAATAAAAGGCTTTTGTTAGTTCAGAGAATGCTTTTTTCTCCTCTAATAACATAAGCTACCTATATACCTACCTATATTGAACATGAGTGAGGATATTTGATACCAACTGATAGCTGAAAAACTAGCATTACTCAAGTTTTAAACAACATAAAATGAAGAGGACAAGGACAGACAAGTTTGGTGAGCCAGACTAAAGGAAACCCAACAGGCCATATCCAATCCCTTAGCCTTAGTTTGCCCAAGTCTAATAACTTTCCCTCAAATATATAAAAAAATGTGTTACTTTGAGAGCAACTGGACATAGTAGGTTTCTTGAAGACGTTTCACCTCTTCATCCAAGGGGCTTCTTCAGTTCTAACCGACTACAGGGGAGTCCTGGTGTTTAGAGAGTCCTGGGATTGTTGTTGAACAAAAGGCTAAAAAAGGAAGAAGAAGAAGTGGTGACAGGGTGATGAGTCACACCCTGTTCCAGATGAGCTGTATGTTGAGTAACAGGTATGAATGGAGGTGTGGGGGGTAGAGTAGGTATCAATTGTTTTTCTTCTTTGTGATGGAGCCCTGGTCTGATCTCAAGAAAATTTTCTGAGCAGAGAACTCAAAACACCCTTATAGGTGGACATCACTCCAAAAAGACCCAGATATCATCATCATAACAGCCGACAAAGGAAGATGTACAGTTATCCTTAACACAGCTGATTACCACAGTAAGGTAAATGCTCTTCTTAATGATGGAAACACATATGAGACCTTAAAACGGGACCCCACCAGTGGCTACAAGAAACGGGTGGTGGCCTGTTTACAAGACCCCAAAAAACACAACAGTTTTAACCAGAACCAGTATTTCAAATTATACCCTGGTGACTCCATTCCACGCATCTATGGACTTCAAGTGCATAAGACGAGGGCCGCTCTCAGGCCCATAATCATCAGTATCAATTCAGTCACATGTAACATAGCCAAATATATGTCCAATATTTTGTCACCTCTGGTTCGTAACAGTCCACATCATGTTAGAAACTCATCAGATTTTGCTGAAAAAGTGAAAGGACTGAAACTGGAACCAGATGAGACAATGGTGTCTTTTGATGTCATTTCACTTTTCACTTGCATTCCTACGTCAGTCACACTCCTAGAACTTTGTCTAACCACCACCTACTGCCAATTTAACAACAACTTTTACAGACAAAAACACGGATGTGCCATGGGGTCTCCAGTATCTCCCATTGTAGCTAACCTCTACATGGAGGAAGTAGAACAAGAGGCGCTAGCGTCCTACAGTGACGTTGCACCATCACACTGGTACAGATACGTGGATGACACATGGATCAAAATCAAACTGTTGAATTGGAATAAATCACTGAACACTTAAACACAATTAATGAGTTCATAAAATTAGGGAAGATGTTAAGGAAGACATGCTGGCTTCCCTGGACTTTCCTGGACACATAAAGGAAGACAGAAACCTTTCCTTGAGGTCTACAGGAAACCAACACACACTGATCAATACCTACATTTTGACCAGAACCCTTGACCACAGAGCCAGACA
>JAFBJS010002170.1:475217-498177 GCA_016785265.1 Paraplagusia blochii | reverse complement strand
ACGTTCAATTTAACAATAATGTTTACAGACAAAAACACGAATGTGCCATGGGGTCTCCAGTATCTCCCACTGTAGCTAACCTCTACATGGAGGAAGTAGCACAAGAGGCACTAGCCTCCTACAGTGGCGTTGCACCATCACACTGGTACAGATACGTGGATGGCACATGGATCAAAATCAAAACTGTTGAATTGGAATAAATCACTGAACACTTAAACACAATTAATGAGTTCATAAAATGAATCAGGGAAGATGTTAAGGGAGACATGCTGGCTTCCCTGGACTTTCCTGGACACATAAAGGAAGACAGAAACCTTTCATTGAGGACTACAGGAAACCAACACACACTGATCAATACCTACATTTTGACTCACACCATCCATTACAACATAAACTGGGGGTGATCAGAACCCTAGACCACAGAGCCAGACACATCCCTTCACAAGAAGATGCCAAGGCTAAGGAGCAAGCTCACATCGGAGGGGCCCTAAGCACCTGTGGCTACTCTAACTGGGCTTTTTCCAAAGCCACCAAAACTAGCAAACGTAACAGGGAGGACAATGGAAACAAATGGAAAAACCTTCCATATGTTGACGGGAGCTCTGAAAAACTTAGAAGAATCTTTCATCACCAAATTCAGGTCTATTTCAAACCCACCAACACTCTTAGACAGAAACTAGTCCACCCTAAAGACAAAATACCCCACCACCAAGCAATGTTGTATATGCAGTACAATGCAAAGAGGACATTGGTGAAACGAAACAACCACTGTACAAACGTATACAACAACACAGAAGACCCAACTCATCAGGACAGGACTCTGCGGTTCATTTACACCTGGAAGAGAAGGGACACAGTTTTGTGGATGGAGACGTCCAAATCCTGGCCACAGAAGACAGATGGTTTGAGAGAGGAGTGAAGGAAGCCATCTACGTCAACCTGGAGAAACCTTCTCTCCACAGAGGGAGAGGACTAAGACACATTCTTTCATCCACTTATAAAGTTGTTTTGAATTCTCTGTCCAGAAAATTCTCTTGTGATCAGACCAGGGCTCCATCACAAAGAAGAGAAACTATTGATACCAATACAACACCTCACACCTCCAACAACCCAACATGTATGTACGACACCCAGCTGGACACATTGAGAACCACTTTTCCCTCTAACGATGCAGTTTTATCTTATATTCAACAAGTGTTTATCAAAATGAGTTGGAAAGATGGTTTAGCGAATGAAGTGTTTAAAAATGTTTTTGTCATTGAGCTACAACATAGCTCGCCGTGCTATCTTCTAATGTGCGTTTGATGAAATTTTGTCAGCCTCTGTGATCAGCGCTCCACTGATCAGCTGAACTGATGTGTTTCATTGCATTTGCCTCAGCGACAGCTGATAGTAGAGCAGACTGATGACTTTGGATGGAAAAGTAATTGCATTGTTACGCTTGTAATATTGTGAAAGGAAAAAAAGAATTACAGACAGATGCGAAGAATCTCCATTTTATGATCCCAGCAGATGATAAATAATACATATTAAATTGTTTACCGATGTTGAGCCATGACTCACCTGTGCACACTGGATGAAGACAAGATGCTGGTGGATACACTGATGGGAAAAATGAGATGTGTCTCTACCTTGTTACATGGTAAATAATCTTTTGAATCACACGCTAATGAAGTTTACATGGACTTGCATCACATAACACTTCAGCACAAAGTGTCTTTTACCATATTTAGAGGAGATATATATGAGCCAACACAGCTGGATAGACCCTGCTGAATCAGGTCGTCAAACTAATTTTCACCTATGATTAAATTATAATTCATTCATAAATCTTCATGTTCTCATTCGATGCCAGGTCTCAGGTTCCACCACTGTCGCCCAAATCACACTGCTCCATACTGTCAGCCTTCCTGTGGGTTATGTGGGTCGGGACAGTGCTATGATCAGAGCACCTCAGTGGCAACCTAGTACATATGATAGATTTTTCTTCTTTTCCTTTCGGCGTGTCCCCTATTCGGGATAACATTTGCCATCTCTCCCTGTCCTCTGTATCTTCTACTCTGACAACAACTACCTTCATGTTCTCCTTCACTGCATCCATCAATCTCCTCTTTGTCTCCTACCTGGTTGGTCCATCTCTAGGATCATTCTTCTACCTATAAAACCACTGTCCCTCCTCTGAACATGTCCAAACCATCTCAATCTGTCTTCTACAGCTTTTTCTTCAAACCTTCCTGTCTGTGTTGTCCCTCTAATCACCTCATTCCTGATCCTGTCCATCCTTGTCTCTCCTAATAAGAATCTCGGCATCTTTAACTCCTCCACCTCCAGTTCAGTCTGTCTCCTGTCTTCTACCTATTCCTAGTGTCTCTAAACCAGGGGTGTCCAAACTGTTCCACAAAGGGCCGGTGTGGCTGCTGGTTTTTGTTCCAACCAACCAAGAGCACACAGCTTGACCAATCAGGTGTCTGATGACTGTGATCAGTTGATTAAAACTGTCAACTCAGGTGTGCTGCTGCTTGGTTGGAACAAAAACCTGCAGCCACACCGGTCCTTTGTGGAACAGTTTGGACATGTCTGCTCTAAACCATTCATCTTGTCTGGTCTCAAAACTGTCCTGTAAACCTTTCCCTTCACCTTTGTAATTTTATAATTTTTCCTGAACATGTAGTTTTGTATCTTTCTTTTTCAAAGAGTGTATCAAGTGGACCAGATTGAACACATGAGAGAGTCTTTTATGGCCCACGGGCCGCATGTTTGCCACCCTTGTGATAAATTTCACTTTTAAAAATGTTCAAAATATTTATACAAATACAGTGGATGTACACCCATGTACACCCAGTAAAGATGACTATTTAAAAGTGAAATAAATAAGTAAATATATTGTAGTATTGCAACATACACAGCTGTGTATATACTTTATAGAGTTGCAAATAAAAGTTTTAAAGATATAAAATTACCAAATTAAAACTATGTCAACAGCAGATGTTGTAACTAATTCCCCACCCTTAAAAAAACTATGGCAATTTAATATACTCCTTTATGTGTGTGTGCATAACAAGAAAACACTACACTTTGAAGTGCACTCAGTTTGTGCTATGGGTGCTTTAAAAATAGACTGTGATTGATTGCGTTACTGCCAGGCTTTTAGATCGTCCTCATCTTCTTCACTTCCCAGATAAGTTTTGTTGTTGCTGTCGGGACGTTCAACACTTCCTGTAACATTCACAGCATGTGGTCTGTTCCGAGTTTCAGAAGGAGAAGGAGTGCGGGAGATTGTAATGCATCATACACTGAACTTTCTGTATGTTTGTGTGTGTGTGTGAGTGTCTGTGAGTGCCAGAACAAAAAGTGATTTCAAAAGTTCTACATCAAACACTTACTCTAAAAGTACACACAAGTATACAAGTCATCACTACAGTAAATATATGGACACATGATCAAGTGTAGTCTGTATTCAAGTCCTGCAGGATCTGCAGAAGTGAACTGTAAAAGTATGAAGTTAACATCTCTGGTAAAATTCATATATATATATTATAGTATAGTTGATTTCAGAGGGAGGAAGAAAAGGAGAAATATGATTTTGATTTGATTTGGATTTTTGAAGTAACTGGCTCCAATTGGTTTGATTGGACACTGTGTTCTTTCATGAGCCAATCCAATAACTCTGTGTTTTCAAGGGACACTTGTTGTACCAAACTCAAACTCACTTTCATTATCATTTATTTTAGATTCCCACTGCACCTCAATGATGATTTCTTTTTACTTGGCAACACATGAGGCTGAATTATTCATTCATTCATAAATCTTCATCTGCTCGTCTCTTGCTGGGTCGCAGGGGCAGCTGGTGGATTCCAACCTGAAGTCGTACATGTATTTTGAAGGTCCACTGTGCTGAAAATGAGTTTGCTGTGTTGATAAGGGATGTAAATTCTGCACACAGATGAATATAGGAAGTATTTGGTGGAATTGTCAATTCTTTACTTTTTTATTCAACACATAAGCTGTATATTTCAGACTTGGACAAACTAGGGCTCCAGGGCCAGAAGCAGCTTGATGAACCTTTTAATCTGGTCCATTATCTTTCTCCAGTAGATAATGAAAAAAAGGCTAAAAATATTTCAGTACTTTCTCAAACATTCATGACTTTTATTTATTATTATTTTTATTATTTTTTAGTTCCCATAAATACTCTTTCTGTCCACTACAAACCCGAACCCTGTGTGAAATTTTAGTTTATTTTTCTCACACCTGATTTAAGCTATTCAATTATCCACCAACAAAACAATGAAACCAATGAGAAGACAGACATTTCCCAACCCTTAAACACACAGCACACTAGTGAGGAAGAATATTTAAGGATGTGGAGTGTTTCTAGACAAAACGAGTGTTCTCGTTTAAAAAGTACTCAGTTTGGTTTGCTGGTTACTATCTTTTATTTCATTCTGATGACTTAACTGCACAATTTTAAGGTCTATAAAAAGACTCTCATCCATTCCATCTGCCGGCGCTGCTACAGTCTCAGTGGACAACAGTTCTATTAGAAGCCGATGGGAAAGGCAGATGAGAAGAGGAGTGAACTCTCAACACTGACAGGAGAACTGCACCAGGTGGGGTTTACAGGAGATAAAAGAGTGAACTAAGAAATAATCTCTGTGTCAGGCTGATAGGCAAGAGAGGCCGACATAGCACACACACACACACACACAGTCTCAGCGTCATGCTGTGTCCTGTGTCTGGCCTGCTGCCCTGAGCCCTCTGGCAGCTTGCTGCAACATGTCCATGTACGCACACACACTGTAAACAAACAGACATATGCCAGCTTCGCCTTCATCACAGACAGAAAGGAAGAAGTAAAATGCTTCCTAAGTGACTTCAGTATTTAAAAACAGCTAAATGCTCTAAGAACATAGAGCCGCTATTACCAATGGATGGATGGATGGATGGATGGATAGCATCAATAGGCAGGAAACAAGTAAAACAAGCATTGGGAAAGTGTATTGGGAAATTGTTAACCTTTTGCCAATAGATATAAATATATTCCGACGGGATTCACAGTATGGTGCAGTGTGATTTAGGTGGGTGTGGTGGAGACTAGAGATAGAAAAATGTAGGAGTTGTCTGAAAATAACAGCTAAAGGCCACAGACTGAGTCCCAGTGGCCTTGCAGGTGATTTTTATGAATAAAAAAAAAAAATCACTTTGTATTCTGTTTTTCTTCTGTTGGACTCAAGCAGGTCACTTTTTTCTCCCCTCTCTGCTCCTCACTAACCCCTGTCCTTTTGCCATTTCTCCCCCTTCTATCCTCTCCGTCTTTCTTCCTCCTTCTCCTCGTCCGCCTTTTTCCTTCTTTTTCCCTCCTCATTCCCTTTAATCTTTTTGCCCCTCTTTTTCAGACCCGAGGCAAAGAGATTTGGCCCTGGACGCCAGTGAAGCCTCCCCTGCCCCTCTCCTCTCTCCGGCCCCCCCGTGCCTTCTCCTCCCTCGCCCCTCCTTCCTTCTTGGCCATCCTCCAGTCTTAACAGAAGGCTGTGCTGTGGAAATGCTGGGATTCAGATAGAAACAGAGAAAGAAGTGTGTGGTTGGAGCGGGGGGGGGGTCGAGTTGTTGCTTCTGTGAGTGCTGCATGATTCATGCTACCCTGTAATGAAGCCGGTCAGGTCTTTTTAAGTGTTTGGTGTGTAATGGAGTTTCAGGGACAGGCCTATCATTTTCTCCTAATAGTGCTTTCTCCGACGCACGCCGTGACCCCTCTCTATCCACGCACCCCTGCGCCCCTCACACACCCCTAGTGTGGCAACTGAACATTACTGAAACACACACACGCATATATATGTACATATATATATATTTATATATATATATATATATATGCACACACAGAACGCAGTGATTACCGGCAGCTGTGGGAGTTTGTGAACGGCCAAAGTGGCCAATTTTCTCTCCCTTTCATTTAAACAACAAACAGGGCTTCGTGTTAGAATGGGCGAAGGACAGCAGAAGGGAAATTGGGCTGATAAGGGTTATTGTAAATCAGGAAGGGGAGTGGGTTAGCTGATGCTGTGGGGTGGTGGCGGGGTAGCAGAGCATGACATGAGCAGTGATTTTAATATTCTTGAGGAACACTTTTATGACATACAGCACTCCGCAGAAACAAGAGGCGGAGAGGAAATAAGGTTGAGCAAATTTTACTGTCTGCTGGTAAATCGAAATGTGACGCAACACACCTTATTTAACAGAATCATTTTTGAAAAACACTAGAAATAATTTGCAATGTACTTGCAGTATCTGTAGAGATGTCTTTTTTTTTAACCTGATCTTTGTGCATATGGTGAGTAACCAGTTACTAGACTCCAGGTTAATGACTTGATAAGTTCTTACAAAACAATAAGATTGAACTATTGAAACTTCCCAAAGTTTAATTCCACATAATACTGATCATTAAGCCCTGGCCTAGCCATACTTTTCCGATATGCCACAATTGGTTCTACAGATCACTGTCCCTCAAAAAACTATCTTTTTGGGGGGGGGAGCTTTGCCAGCCAAGTCAATGACATTATTTGTAAATCTTTGAGAATTATTGGACATTCAAAGATCCAAGGAGGGACAAGGATGGACAGGATCAGGAATGTGGTGATTAGAGGGACAGGAAGGTTTTGGAGAAAAAGCTAGAGATGCCAGATTAAGATGGTTTGGACATGTTCAGAGGAGGGACAGTGGACACATTGGTAGAAGAATGATCCTAAAGATGGAAAAAATGAAGACAGGAGACATGATGAGGAATTGGCCGTTAATTGAACATTAATATCTGAACAAGAAATCTACTATTCTAGTTTTAAGCAACAAAAAAACGGTAAAGGAACCAGAGAAAATGATCACAAACTCCTAGAAAACATTATGTAAGATGGACCAAAGACACCTCTATTTAAACTTGCATTGTTGTCTTTGGGAATGAAATACTATCGACAGAGCATTAGTGTTAACTAAGATAAATGACATGTAAAAGTCATGTACAAAGAACAAAAAACTGTTTAGACTTTTCTACACCATCTATAGGAAAAACATGGGTAGTGCAAGGAAAAGGCAGAAATACAATCACAATACAAACCATATAGTGCGTGTGTATGTGACTAAGAGTGTGTGCGCACACACTCAGTTGGTGGGTGGAAAGGAACAGTTTTACCGAAGCAGATTGCGGAGAGTGTGTACAGACCAGACCTGAGATTAGTGAACAGATTGCACAGCTGGCAAGCAGCCCTTCAACACACACACAGGCACACACTCACATACACAGAGAAAGAGAAAGAGAGAGAGAGAGAGAAATGCAAAGCCAGAAAAACAAATATTGACAAAGTATTGATCCTTGGTGTATTGGACCATATTGACAAGGCACTAATGCCAGGAATATCATTCTGCTCCATGTGTGAATTCACCAGTGGTCAAATTCCCCAAAGCAAGGCACGTTACAAACTGAAAAACTCAACGAAGCTTAAACAAAGCTAACAGGAATATCAAAGTTGTGTGGTAAAAAAAACACATACACACTTAGTGGTAAAAGGTGACCTCTAGGTTTGAAGTAGAGGTTAAAGTTTTGAATTAAAACACATTTATCAGCCTCTTTGAGCTAATGGAAAGAAAAAAAAAAGAGTGAGCTGAGATAACCTTTAAAAGCTCTTCAGCATCAACATCCAATCCAAGACAAGGACTCCTTTTCTCACACCTAATTGTTCATGCTGGAAAAATCTAAGAGCATATTTTTGCATTAACAAATTGATTTGTTAAATTTGATATTCTTTAAAGCAGTAAGTGTCAAACTCAATTTCACCAAGCGGTCACTTCAGAAGAACAGTTCCCCTTGAAGGGCTGGTTGTAACTGTAAGACCCTACGGCTGCCACTTCTATGTAACTACAATATATTAATACATGTTTGTGCAATTGATTATTTCATATGTGAGTCACAAGCGTTGTCTATTGCTCTGTGTAATATATATATATATTTTTACACTCTGTAGACTTCTACAAAAATGGCCTTGAGCAATACTCACTGTTCAGATATCACATGGTCAAATATCCTCATCAATGTTCAGTTACAGTCAATGATATTGGAATAATGTCTATTGACTTGGGTTACTTTTATTATTTAGGTTTCCAGAAAAAAAAAAAGTTTGGAAAACACTACTGTGAGGCCAAAAACATGACATGGAAGGCCAGCTTTGGGCCACAGGCCTCGAGTTTGACACATAGTGCTTCAAAGTTTGGGCACAAAACCCATGGACACACTGCTGATGACAGTGTGCTACAGTTAGAAAGTTAACAGACCTAGCAGATGTAAAAAATGTTTCCAAACAATATCTGTCAGTAAACAGGGTCAGTAAAACATTCTAAATTTGAAACAGATGTGTTTTGGCAGATGAGCTAACAGATGATTGAGGAGAGACTAATAGTCTTGGTATCAGGAAGTACATTTTTAACGTGATTAGGCCGTAGGTGAAACAGCCAACTCTGCATCCATCCATCCATCCACCCCTTTAACTTCTGCAGACTATTAGATACATCTGTTCTACTGTTTATGATGCCAACACCCAATTAGACAATCACATGGACACATTTCCGTAAATGTCCCGAACCCAGTTGGACACACGCTAGGAAAATCAAAACATGGAATATGGAGCGAAGGGAGTGTGTCTCCCTTCACCTGTTGTTCTTTGGTGCTGGTGTGTTGTACATTAAAAAATACATTTGATTAAAAGCATTGTTTACATTACATTTGTTCTTATATATTTATTAACACAACATTTGTGTTAAAGTAGACCCTGAAACATTTTTTTTTATCAGATTTTTGTTGTTTTGTTTTTTTTCAAATATAAGCTCCGTAGTTGTGTTAAATGTGTTGGAACTGTTTGTATTATTACTGTTTATTACTATTTATTATTACCAAGGACTGAAAACTGGAAACTTTTGGAATTTTGCTTGGAACAGAAACAAATAATGGTCACTGCTTGATACTGTTTTATTATTATTATTATTATTATTATTATTATTATTATTATTATTATTATTATTATTATTATTATTATTATTATTTCTGTGTAGCCAACAATCAATGTCATTGGTCTCCTAGTCTAGTCTATGGTAGTCTACAATGACCTGATGAGGTTGACTTCCTGTGACGTTCACTGACTAAATGGAGAGAGTGGGTGGACCATCAGACTATATGTGGAGGACTGACTACCAACTACTGTCACATCTCATTTCTCATCAAGGCAACAATAGTCAATATAGAAAATGTTAACTTCAGACCAGATATCAATATATTTGTCCATGTTAAACGATGAGTTGGGCAACATTAAATATAGTAAATGTGTAGAAATGCAATATCAATGGCCACTATGGTAAAGTGAACTTGTAAAAACAACTAATTCTATAATATTTGCACCAACAATATCCGTTTTAACCAGCAGCAAACAAGTCCAAATGCTTTGCGCTACTTCCTGTGTCACTGTCAGTTGTCGTCTCTGTTCTCTTACATAGAACTAGTACCAAAGCCCTGTAATATGTTGTGTGAAGTTTGTAACAATGTGCAGTGTTCTGATTATGTTGTTCTAATTTTGTCTCTTTTGTTGTAGGTTTGGTGGAATCTTTGATCATTCTGTAGTGGCCTTGAACTGACGCCGTTAATATATTCAAAGGTGGCATTGATGTTTAAAACTTGATGTTTGATGTTGATACTGACTTCTTACAGTTTGACGAAAGATTTCCCAAGTCCCAGTTCATTATACTATTATATTTATATCAACACTTTATATCTAATAATATATTCTCTAAGTATATGTAAGTGATATGTGTATATGCTATATGTGCTGCACGATCCACATGTAGGTTCGACTCTTTGTTTATGTGTGCATGTGGGTATGCATATATGTTTATATCTGTGTACATACATATGTAATACATGCTGGCTTGGGTGTGGGTATTTGTGTGTATATGTATTGGCATATGTGTGCCATGCAATGTGTGCATATAATGTGTAGTTCTTTGTGTATATGTGCATACACATGAATATGTTTGTTTATACCTGTCATATCTAGTTGTATATATGTATGTATTTGTGGTACATATATTTGGGTATGCATGTATATATATATATATAATATGAAATATATATATATAAATATAAATATATTTCATATTATATATATACATGCATAACATTAGCACACACATATAATATCCATATATATACATTTTTATATATGTGTCTCTTATATAAAGAGTATATAGTAATATAGTAAATATATATATATATATATATATATATATATATATCTTATATATCTACTATATTTTATCTCCTAACAACTCTGTTTCTGACTCAAACTCTACTCATGTATTTATCAATTGTATCTTGTATTTTCATTTTGTATTTATTGTGTTTATCTAATCTATTTATCTGTCTATCTTTGTTTCTGTCTGTCTGTCTTCCTATCTATGACAGTGACTTGACCTGTGAACTTTGACAGGTGGGACAAGGCTGCACATCATGTACATGTACATTTGTGGCCTTATCTTCCAGGAGTTAATGGTTACACCAGTGCGTGCTGACTGCCTCTGTTCTTTGACTCTTCTTTGAGGAGGACAAGGGGGAGGTGAGAGAATCTGGGGGGGTGAGAGTTGGAAAGGCAAAAAAAAGTTATCTCCTACTACTTTTTTTCCCGTCCATGAAACACCTGCTATTCCTTGCCATGCCGTCCTCCCTGACGTGTGTAGCCTGGCTTTGTGTTAAATGCTACCAGGATGTAGAGGCAGGGCTGCCTTTGTGCGTCCACTCTTTTGTTTTTCCCCAGAGGGGGTTAAATAGAGAGTGATAGAGAGAGGGGGTAGAGAAAGAGAGAGACAGACTGAGAGAGAGAGAGGACTTTTCTGAGTTGAACAAATAAACAGCAGAGAGCAGGAGAGACAAAAGCACCCGGAGTGAGCACCTGCCGAGGGCTTTGTGTTACTTAATAAGGCACAGTACTGTCTGTGGACAGAACACATGCCCCACACACCGCGTACACTCGCATGCAGGGAAACATGCTTACCTACTGCATGAGGTGCACCAATGTCAACAATCATATTTTCAAAGAAATCTCATGTCTACGTATTGTGTTGTTGAGCTACTATATGTAAATGTATTCATACGCACAGAATACGATCTGTTTTTTTCATGTGCCTGTTTGTTTTACATTACCATTTTGATTTTCCTTTGTAAAGTGTGTATGCTTCTAACATGTATTACTGGGCTTCATGCTGGGATGAGGTTAGTGGCTACGGACCAGGCTTGGAAGGACTACGGCCCAAGTGCAGGATGTGGCACATTTGGCTTTTTAATCTGGCCAACCAACCCTGTCGAAATTATGTCAATATTTGCTATAATATACTTCTGCTTTTTACCTGCAATGCCCACAATTCCAAAACGATGTCCAAAGCGGTGTCCATGGTAGCCAAGGTCTTGTCAAATTTGATGGAATTTACCAAAATTTTAAGGGGCCACAGATGCATAACTAACTGCATAACCTAATTTAGTCCTAATGGTTTTATACATCGTTTCTTTAAGTTCATGCAACCACTACATTAATTTAGTCCTGGATTTTATCAAATCCTAGGACCTATTGTGGCCCACAAGTCAAAAAGTTGAAGTGGAACTCCAGGGTTCTTCTCCTGGACAATATCCTGGTTAAAGTGGTTAGCTCCTCCACCACCAGGGGATTATCCAAAAATGGATACTTTGACGGCAACTGGACATAGTTTGTTTCTTGAAGATATTACATCTCTCAGCCAAGAGACATCTTTATTTCTTCACTTCTTCAGATTAAATGGCCTGGATGACTGACAACCTACATATGTCCCTGGAGAATGGTTCAAGATGGGCTGGTTGGTGTAGTGTGATTTGGGTAGTGGTTGTGGAGACTGCTGCCGCCATGACAATGGTTAAGATGAATGGATGTAGGACATTGGACAATTATTTATCATATGTGGTTCAGGTGGCAGCACAATCACAGCCTAGAATAATTTGAAATAAGGGGAAAAGTTTCTGAAGCAACATGTGTGAACGAGATTTGAACTTCTTAATGGACAAGACTCAACGTCAAATAAATTTTAAACGGGAATAAAAGAAGATGCGTATGTTAAGTTGACCAGGAGTTAAGGGGGTAAATTGAGACACTTTCTATGGCTGGTTTTACTACCTTAAGATACCGTGAGTCAGATAAAAAGATAAAATTGTCTCATTCTATTTTGTAAAGTGAAAAAAAAGTAAAATATTTTGTAAAACAAAGTGGCCCAATGTAGTTTTTGTTTTCATTTCTAGTTTTTGATGTTGACCTAGCATCAGACAATTTAGTCATGATGGTAGTGATTTGAAAATGTATCCAATACATTCACCTTGGGCTAGAGAAAAAGCTAGAGAAGCCAGATTGAGATGGTAGGTATATAGGTAGAAGAACGATCCTAGAGATGGAGCTACCAGGTATGGATGGATGCAGAGAGGGAGGACATGGAGGTAGTTGGAGACAGAGTAGAGGGCAGGGAGGACATACAGAGAACAGGGGGAGATGGAAATTGTTGACTCACTGTTGCATCCCCTAATTAAGGGACAAGCGGAAAGGAGAAGAAGATGATCCATTTTTCTTGATTCATCTTTGTCTTCTCATCCGTTACCAAATCACACTGTGACAGACCTATCCCTTTTAAACCTTCCTGCGGATGGTGAGCCCACAGGGAGGCGCCAGTCTTATTTATTATTTTTAAATAAGTAGAATATCCTGCTTTCAGTCTTCTTTTCAGTATCCTATAAATTTGTTTTGAGTCGAGCCAGTACAGAACAATGATGGAACACTGCTTGACACGTGCAGCGAAAAAAGAGAAAGCCTTGTTTTTCACAGCTCCTCTCTCCTTCTCTCTTCTTCATGGTGTCATGAACTTTATTACATTCATTGTTATCTGAAGCAGCCATGGAAAATCACATGTTCATATGTTCAGCCCTGTATATACGTGGGGCTCGGCTTCGAGTGTAGGCCTCCATGTGCTGGCCTGTGTGAATTTCCACACAAATGAAGGCAGTATAGTTTTATGGTTGAATAGGACTGTCACTCGTAAAAGTGTGGCACCGCTCACGTGAGACATATAAATGGAGATGGTCTCCTACTCTGACACCTTCTTTATAGCGGCCCCCGAGGGCCAAGGCTGAGCAGACGTGTGCTGCCGCTGCACCTGAGGAAGAGGCTTTCTTCATCATCTGATGTCACGCTCACAGAGGAGACAAACAAACTCATAAAAGGCAAAGAAAGAGGGGAAAAAGATTGAGAAAAGTGATGATAAAAGAGAGAACACAAGGGAGGGGTGCAGGAGATGGACAAGAATGAAAGATCGGAGACAGAATGATGAGGAAGGACAGAAGGGAATAATTAAGAAATTCAGACGAAGGGAAGAAGGGAATGATTACATTTTGTAACAAAGCTAAATTGGCTTCATCTTTTTCATGAATGAGTTGATGTAGAAATGAAAGGGTAAATATTTGACTGAAACAAGGGGACAACCTATTTGGGCATTTTTGACGATCAGTCTGATTCCATCAGACATCTTTACAGTCGACAATTTAATAAACATCCAATGAAAACAGTCGGGAGATTTAGATGACGCTCACATTAAAAGTGAGGATGGAAAAAAAAATTATGCGCCGTGGCTCAGACTGTGACATGATGCTGATGTCAGTGTTTCTCAAACTGCTGATCTCACAATTACAAGAGCAACCACATTTTTTTTTTTTTTTTTTTTACCAATTGTAATTCAAAGATGAATGCTATGAGTGTAGCAGGTGCAGCTGTATTGGGTTAGAGGGTTCTATTTCAAGGTTCTCAGGGGAAAAAAAACAAAAAGCACAAATGTATGATGATAATTTCTCTGTCTGTCAATGAATCCTGTCTGTGAACTACCATGTGCACACTGTACACCAGGAGTCATCAACCATTTAGCTTCAAGAACACTTAGTAATACAAACAGCTACTTGATGGATACAAACTTTGTAAAGATAATAATAATAACTTTAAAATTAATAATGCAATAATAATTTGATGTCAGACATACAAAACAGATTTTTTTTTAACCTTTTTGCATTTTTTTTTTTTTAGAACACATCCCGCGGGCACTCCAGGTAGTCCACAGGACCAACCAGGTGGCCCCAAGTAGTCCCCATGGTGACCCCCTGCTGTACGTCCTAGTTTAGAGCGCCACGCCCAGCACTTTCAAATTCATGGTGGCCTCATGTAATGAGCACCATGTCTAATTAGGGGGTTACAGCTTGCAACCTTTAAAGGAAATGCCAGACATGAACAGAGGGGAAACAATGGTAACATTTGTTTTTCCTTTTTTTTATAAGGAAGGAGCAGCAAAAAAGGATGCCAACTCATTCATAACACTGCTTAAGTATGTTTTTGGTCACATGAAGAAATAAAATAGGATTGGTCAGTCGAATTATTTTATTTATTTTTTTTCTTAAATTGAACTTGGATAACCCCTGTATTTTAAGTGCTGTCACATGTTTATAATTAACCTTACGGCAAATGGTTTGGGGCAAATAATCCTGTCCATTCTTTATGGCGAGCCATATAACCCCAGAACTAGCCTCTTCAGGACGTAAAAAGCTTTTAATGCAAGAGCGGTGGCACAGTTCATGACGTGATCATGCTAGACCAATCCGCTAGCTGATTGATGACAACAAGGCATCAACATGGCTGTCTCCATGGTTTTACTTAGTTTTCTGGAGTGGACCAAATGGATTCAGTGGAACAGTGCGTTATACATACAAAGAATTATGACAAACTTGAAATATTTTATATAAATTTTGTTATTAAAACTTTAGGATCTTCAATTACAACACAGTAGTTCTCGGTTGGTTGGGAAGAACACAATGCATCCACATCTGATAAACCCCATTTCTCTCCTTGTGGCAGCACATCCCCAGTCTCTCCAGAACCAGTCACTATAATCATGCCTGACACTAAACCATGGCACCTTGTAATTCTCTGGCCCTTCCGGCCCTCCATATCACAGACCACTGCAAACTTGCAGTGATGCTGCGAAATTCCTACAAGGAACAGCCAGGCCAGGAGCCATTGATTAATAATGCAATTTTCTATCTAAATTCTTATTTATGTGAAGCAAAAAGTTCCCCTGAGAATCTTTTATTATTCATAAGCATCAGAAAGAAGGAGGAGGAAACAAATCATTTAGTACAATGAGAGAGTGTGTGTGTTTGTGTGTGTTCCAGATTGTTAGCCGTAGCATTTAAAACATCTACTACAGTAACATTTGAGCAGCGGCGTGTGTGTGTGTTTGCATGAATAGTCTTTGAATGTGCGCATTTGTCTGCACATATAAGAATGACTTTGCCTCATGTCTGAATGGTTTACGTTGCGATATCCACAAGGCCTCTTGGTGAGATCGAGGGAGAATTTGCATCTGTTTATGTGTGAACGCATGTATGTTTGTGCATTCCAGTGATTATCTGAGAAGGAGGGGGGTGTAAGTGTGTGTGTGTGTGTGTGTTTGTGAGTATGAATGTTAATGTGTGTGTTTGTGAGTGACATGCAGAGGGGGAGTAATGGAATCAGAATGTATGTATGTAGTAAGAGCGTGTGGATGTGCTCTGTGTGCGCTGCCGGGTGATTTGCGCTTTTTTTCCCCGCACTCCTGTGTGTGCGTTTGTGCGTGCATATACATTGCGTGTTAATATGAACATGCAGAGCCACTTGGTATTCCACGCTGCTCCTCTCTTGTCTGTCAAGTACGAGCAAGGAGGGATCGCAGTTGCAAAGATTAAAAGTTTGAGGAGCTGAAAGGCCTGAATGCCAATGAGACAAATGTACTAGGGTTGTTTTTTTTCCAACATGATTTCCTAATTTCTCAATACAATCTTGTTTGTTATATCATACATTTATTTAATTAATGAATTATAATTCAAAAACACCCATTATGCTACAAATACTATGAGTTTCTGTCAAGATATAGTAAGATTACAGTCGTGTTAAAAAAAAATGATCAAACCATCTTTGTTTTCTTGATCATTTTAATGCTTGCTACAATTGAAAGTATATAAGTGCAGTATCAGTGGTTAGTATAGTATATTAGTGTTTTTTTCCTGTTCATATACTATCATAGAAAATCATGAAAAATGGTTCGATATTCATTCATCTTCATCTGCTTGTCTATTACCAGTTCACAGCGCCAGCAGTCTCCATGACTGCCACCCAAATCACACTAGTCCATACTGTACGCCTTCCTCAGGGTGGTTGGAAGTTATGCGGATCAGGACAGTGCTATGATCAGAGCACCACAGTGGCAACCTGGCAGCTGGTGGATTAGAACCTGAAGCCTTGCTTACTTAAACTCAAGTCCACTTCCTTAACCACTAGGCCACCACTGCTGCCATTGCTAGATATCATCCCTGAAATTAATCTCTAAAGCTATTTTTCGTTGGACAAATGGACCTTAGTGGTATGAGGCAGTTTTCCATGACTCTATACTGTCAGACCAACTGAAATACTCATTTGATTTGATCAAATGGGCTGTCTTTTGTTCTATCTTTTTCATTTTTCAACACATTTCTCCCTTTTTTTATTATTCAGTTATAATTCTACTTTTTCTGAAGCACACCCTTGGCCACAAACAATGTGAAATAAAATGCCATGGAAGCGGCGTCTGAATTCTCTCCAGCGCCAACAACAGCAGTTGTTATGCTTTTCTCCTCTCACTGTGGGGTTGAGTAAAAACGCTCATCAAAATGTATAAGCATCTGCGGGGTGAGAGGATGATTTCCATCTGTGATCTAGTATTAATGGAAGTGTTAATAGAGGTGGCGGCAACTGCTGCTGCTGCATGTGGAAAGGACTGACAGGAAAAGAGCCGGCAGCGCTAGATCGCTTTCCTACTCCACCTCCTCCTCCCCCTGCTCCTCCTTTTTTTTAATTTCTCCCCCTCCAAACTACCAACAAAATAAACAAGCCTGCAGAAAACTGATATGGATCAAAGCAAAAGACACTGATACATAGATTACTGGCAGCAAAGTGTGTCTGTAATGAGTTACGTGCACACGTGCGTCCACCTCCATCTCACCTGTGTCTCAAAGTAAAAAGTGCTGTTCATCAGATTTATGCAAATATCCTTTAAATCCCAATCACACTGTAATACAATCACACAATAATAAAAGGTGGTTAAAAAAAGTAGCCAAAAGATAAAAATCAGTACATTTAAAGTAAGAGCTGACAGAGCTCTGCAAGAATGTCTTACTAGCAGGAACTTATTTGAAAAGATTAACTGAATTAGAACTTAAAATTTCAGTGGTGTCCAAGATGAGGACAACATGGGTGGACCCAAATGCATCACTAGGAAGCTGGTTTTTGTGTAGCATGTTTAAATTTGGTAAGAAAACAATGAATACTCAGGGTAAAACCTAGGCTCTAGTACAGGTATGTCCTCACTGTTCCACAAAGGGCCACTGTGGCTGCAGGTTTTTGTTGCAACCAAGCAGTAGAACACCTGAGTTGACAGGTTTAATCAATTGATCTCAGTCATCAGACACCTGATTGGCCAAACTATGTGCCCTTGGTAGGTTTAAACAAAAACCAGCAGCCGAAGCAGACCTTTGTGGAACAGTGTGGACATGCTATTAACATGAACTCTTCAATGGCTCAACTTCTCAACCACATCAGTCTTCAATCATTGACCTCCCAACAGATTAACACAACAAGCTTGATTACATTACACTACCAGGAACAACGCAGTGCAATTATCCCATGAAGACAGAGTAAGGGGTATATATGGTATGTGAAACCAGGTGACACAAACCAGGGATGGACAGAACTCACATAAGAATATTTTTTTTTACAAATCCGCAAATAAAACCCGGCCACTAGGGAGCACAAGCCAGTGTCTTTTAAACTTTTCGCCACAACAAATATGTCAAGTCAGTAAAACATTTTCCATACGGGATTGGTCACCCTAACCCTAACCCTGGTTAACGACTGCCAACAGTGCTGTTAACCTACAGGGTACTGTTGGTCGAAGAATGAGAGGGTGGTGATTGATTAAGGCAAAAAGGGAAAAGAGGAAGGTTAGAACTGATGGTGGGAACCCTGAATGCAGGTACAAGGACAGGGAAAGGTAAGGAGCTAGCTGACATGATGGAGAGAAGAAGAGTGGATGAGTTGTGTGTGCAAGAGACCAGGTGGAAGGACAACAATGCCAGAAATATTGGGGGAGGTTTTAAGTTATTGTACCATGGATTAGATGGGAAGAGAAATGGAGTAGTGGTGATCATTGGGGAAAAGTATGCTAGAAATGTGGTGGATGTGAAACGAGTGTCAGACAGGGTTGAAATATGTGAAAGGGTTGAAATAGATGAGGTGATGTTAAATAAGTGATGCTCCACAGGTAGGCTGCGAGTTGGTAGAAAAGGAGAGGTTTTGAAATGAGCAGGATTTGGTTGTAGAGAGCATCCCCAGGGGAGAGAGAGTTATTACTGAAGATTGGGTGGATTATATTTGGTGTAGAAGAGGTAATCAGAAGGGAGATAAGTGACTGTAAGATGGTGGTGGGTGAGAGCCAAAAAGCACAAGCCTAAAAAAAGAAGAACAAGAACCAAATGATGCACACTTGCATCCAAACCAAGTCTACCAATCTCTTACATATCAGTGCCCTAACACAGTGGTCCCCAACCACAGGGTCGGGGACCGGTACCGCTCTGGGGGTGAATTGGTGCCGGGCCACAGAGAAATAATGTTTCCTTTTGTCCCCATCTGTCTATTACTTCCACTTGATCCATACCCATATCAACAAAAGAACTGAACAATAAAATGGCTAGGATTCCATCATCAATAATGCAACTATATTTGATTAGGAAATATTTTCTTAGTGAAGACAACAACAATAAACTCAAAATGTCGCACAGTCATTGACACAAGATTTTAACTTTTTATACCAGTCTGGTAGCAGAAAGTTATAGGCTGTGTGCACTTGAGAAATCCTTGTGCCCATGCACAGTAAATTCAGGTAGGGTGCCACAACTTAAAGACCGGTCCGTGGAAATAGTAAGAGACATTTTACTAGTCCGTTGCACAAAAAAGGTTTGGGAACGCTGCCCTGAGATACAGACTGCAAACCTCAGTTAATATTTCAATGGCAAAAATGTATCTGTTGAACCTCTATTTATCTAGATTAACTATTACTTAGTTAACTACTCATGATTCTAATTATCTGAAGGTTGTTTTGTGATTGGGTTTAGGGAGTCATAAAAAAGATTAACTCAGGACTGAAAAGAAGAAAAAGGAAAAACTGCTGGTAATTTCCCAGTTTGCCAGGAAACAATTACAAAAATTATACATTCACATAATAAACAATAGAAAACAATATCTAAGATGAACTAATGCCACTAAAAGTTAGCTTTGGCATAAAAAAAAAAACACCAGAGCTAATACCATTAGCTGCAAAAGACAGATAGACAGAAATAGCCTTCAATTTGGAAAAACATCGCAGAATAAAAGCCACACTTGACTAAGACTATCCTTCTTAATACAATAAAAAACAACAGATAAGAAACATCAATAATAGGATGACGACAGCACCAAAAATACACACTGCATCAAAACATCACCTTAAAAACATACATATATAACAGTGAAAACACAGCACTCTGTTTGGATTCATGGACACATAGACGTTGCCACTATACCGTCCATAATGTTCACATAAACATACACAAACAATTACATACGAACACAAGATGGACACATAGGCGCACCAAGGAGGGAGAAATAAACAACATTACAGAGCACTTAAGGAAACAGCTTTCACACAAACACACACACACACACATATGCAAACGCCACTGCATGGCCAACGTGTACAAACACAGATATGTGGCAGAATCTTTGAGGAACTTGATAAGTGCACATTAGCAGCACAGCAGGCTGACATGTTTTCACAATCTGGCATGAACATACATACAAGACAAACAACCAATGCATACAAATGTTAGTAGTAACAAAGACGCCAAAATATCCAGCAAAAAAATAACATAGGGTCAGTTGGTTGGAAAAAAAAAAAAATTTTCCCTTATATTTGTTTCTGTACAGGATGGCTGCTTCCATGCTCTGCAGGCTAAGGCACAGGGTGGTGGCCTTGTGGTTAAGGAACATGACTGGGGTCTGTAGGATTCCTGTTTCAAATCCACCAACTGCCAGGTTACTGCACTTAGGTCCACTGAGCTTGGCACCGTCCCCACTCACAGCTCCATGGGTGCTCAAAGCTGCCCACTGTTCACTTTGGTGATGGGTTAAATACAGAGGTAAAATCTAGTTGTGGACCGTGGTGTGGATCACAATGTTACAATGACAATAAGTTTGCTTTCCTTTCAGGTGAACTCTGTGACCATTTCATTTCCGATGTCTTACAAACTGAAGTTCATAAATAAAAGCCAGTTATGTTGGGCTTGGCAACATAAACTCCGGTCTATTCTTAAAGCAAACAAGTTTTTACCAGGGGCCATATCAACAACACAATTGTAACTTTTACATAACATATTATTCAGGTTAGTGCAGTTTATTATTATTTTTATGTAACTAGTACTGTTTAGTTCAGACGTGACGTCTGACGTCATCACGTCGTTGCAGGGAGTGTGGCGGAGAATTTTGAAAAAGACGGCGCGATTTCTACGATGTGCACCTTGCTTCTGTGGAAAGGGAGTCAGACTGGGCTGATACTTTTATAGTTCTGACATTTCTTTTCATATTAAGCGGACTTATCTGGTAAGTAAACGTTTTGTCGTTTTCTTTTTGTTAGCTGTTCAGTAATTCAGTCTTCTGCAACTAGCAAGCGACACTTGTCAGCATGTTAACGGTTAGAAAACAAATTGAGCATGAATATAAAGTGTGTTTCTTTGTTCAAAAAATGCTCGGATTCTGTTGTAAGGAAAGTCTTTGCCGATTTATTTTCTCTTCCCATGTATGCCGCAAGAAGAAGAGTGAGGAAGGTCGGTGCATTGAGATATAGTTTAGCTTGTTAGTCAGTTAGCCTGTATATTACTAGGTTATACAAAAATACGTAATTAAACGTAATCTTAATATAGCGTAACTGTAACTTCGCACATACAAGCGATCTTATGTGTAGTGTTGTATTGTGTAAATTTGGAGGGAGATTGTAATTCCCTTTGTGGTTAGTTCAAGACTTAATGACTGGCTGCAGTGTTGCAGTGAAATGAAACTTAGAGGAAGAAATGCTGTACACGGTTTGTGCTGATGGTGTGTTAACAGTGCTTCATTTTGGCCAAAAACCATGAGACGAAAAGACCATATTGAGTTTTGACTAAATTAAAGTTAAACCTTTCCTGTCTACCTGCGTGAGGATGCTTCAGCGTTCTTCCACACATTCAATGTGAGCACTATAAATATCCATCCTTAAATATAGCAAAATTGATTTTCAAGAATGTTGCATAATATAATTAACTACTGTATATTTTTTGGCATGTTCCTCTTTATTTATTTATTTGCTGTTAAAACATGTTGCCATTTACAGTTTCCTCTGGCGTATAGTAATTAACCAAGTCATCATAAAACTGATATTGAGGAGCCCATTGACACTTTATTGAAACACTAAGAAGCTTCTTAAATCAGCTTTATGACCATCTAAGTGTAAACTAATCCAGGTTGTCTCTTACTCTAACTGCCTTTGTACTATACCTCACTGGTAATTATATTAATGGTGTTTTGCAGGAGGAAGAGGAGCAGGATTTTAGTGATGTTACTGTGGCTCTTCTCTCATCTGGTCCTGACCCCCTCAGCTGTGAGAAGGTCTTCGTCATTGTTGAAGGCAATATTGTTAAAGATGATAAACCTCTGAAACCATGCTTACTTTCTTTGAAGAACAATTTGTTGTTGAACTAAACAACAACTTGCGCTACCATAGAAGCTCTAGAAGATTCTTCAAATCAGCTCACATTGTGCAACTTACAACTGTGCCCTTAGTTATAGCGTTTTTAAAAAAAGTGTTTACAAATGCCTGAATATTATTTTTGTACTGCTTATTGAAGTTGTTGATTTCTGGAAAAACCTGATCACTTCATTTGTGAAATACCAGGTATGGACACTTACTGAAGGTCTGTTTTCTTCCAACCAATTTTTTGTAAACTCTTTATATTGGAGGTTCAATCAGTGCAGAACTTTTAATGGGGCAATACTTAAATGCAACATATAATGTACTGATTTGGATTTGATTTAATTTGTTATTGGCATTCCAGCCGGCAGTCATTGCTGCATTGTTCGCTTGTTAGTTCAACTGTCTCTTTCTGGCCATTGTTACTTTTTTTAATAGATCATTTTACATATCTACTTCATTTGGCCTGCAAAGTAAATGATGTGATGCATCATAATTTTGTCTTGTCTCATTCTTTTCAGTGGAAATGTTAATATAGGTTTTAATGTTTATTGTACAGTAACTTTCTGTGTAAAGTCAAGTTGTAAACAGACCAAGAAAAATACGTTTATTGAAAAGTTAACTTAAAAAACTGTGTAGGTTACTAACAACTTTGAGCTGAGCTAACTTAACAAATGTAAGCTAGTAAGTATTGTTGACACATTGATTCAGTTTAATTAATTGACCATTATTAAGTTCATTAAACATATATTTTCTAAGCACTAAACTTGATTTAATTTTGTCTTACAGACACAAAATGATTTAGGAAATGGAGGTTAAAAGATACAAGTTTGTGCATGATTAAAAATGAGTTAAGAAAACTTGAACATTTTGAAAATGATAACAAAATAAATGAGTTCAGTTAACTTAAAAAAAACTGTATATGGACTTAAATTTGATTATGTAATCAGTTACATCAAAAATTTTGAGTACTACTAACGTATCCGGGTTTACAGTG
>JAFBJS010002170.1:443965-474776 GCA_016785265.1 Paraplagusia blochii | reverse complement strand
CACTGTCCCCACTAACAGCTCCATGGGCGCTCAAAGCTGCCCACTGTTCACTTTGGTGATGGGTTAAATACAGAGGTAAAATCTAGTTGTGGACCGTGGTGTGGATCACAATGTTACAATGACAATAAGTTTGCTTTCCTTTCAGGTGAACTCTGTGACCATTTCATTTCCGATGTCTTACAAACTGAAGTTCATAAATAAAAGCCAGTTATGTTGGGCTTGGCAACATAAACTCCGGTCTATTCTTAAAGCAAACAAGTTTTTACCAGGGGCCATATCAACAACACAATTGTAACTTTTACATAACATATTATTCAGGTTAGTGCAGTTTATTATTATTTTTATGTAACTAGTACTGTTTATGTCTGTGTAATAAAATCTTTATTTTTTTTATCTATTTTTTTTTTTTCAAATTTATTTATCAGATTTAAAACTCTGCTATATTGACATTAAAATGTTTCATAAGATCCCACGGGCCATACAAAATGACTTGGTCCCCGAGCCTAAGTTTGACATATATGTGCTTCTCAATTGGTCTCACTCTTAGACCCACATTTCCTGTGGTCATAAAGTTGCGACCCACTCTGATAGAATTCAAACCAAGTAAATTAATTTTTCAAAACAAAAGCCTTTGAAAAATCACTTTTTTAACGTACTCATTTTATTCAGCAGAGTGTGTCTTTCAAAATAGAAGATTTTCTAAAAGAAAACACATGCTCAACAGCGGATTCCAATTTTTTAGCTGATTTTTGACCAGCTAGTGACCCATTCAGAACAGGTCCGCAACCCACTTTCGGGTAAATAAGTAAAACACAATAATACAATAAGAATCATGCTGATACTTTGCAGATTATCATAAATGGCAGTTGGTCCTAGATCGAAAACTAGAGTGAAAGGACGGATTACTGGATATTCCAAAACCAAAATGTTCTAATGACTCCTTAATTTGCCTACAGTCCACCCAAGGTTTTATCTCAGTGATAGCCAAACAAACAATATATACTATTATTTCCTGCAGTAAATTTATAACCAACAACAGTGACAGTTTTTATTTCAAATTGACATGGATTTGCAGAAACTACGATCAACAGTAGATGCCTCATCAAGGCAGCAGAACATGGCACTGTGATATGACATCACACCCCTGCTAGGAGTATGGCACAAACATGACAACCGTGCTGCCAAACAGAGACAGAGAAAAGCACAACACAAACACGGCGATCCTGATGATATGATAGGGGGAGGTAGAGAGCAGGCAGCGGAGGAGAGACAATTAGCAAATAAACAAACCAGATTCCTCTTAATTAACTGAGGGAAAAGCTACAAGTCAAATCAGTGGCTTGCAAATTTATATCACCTGTCAATTGATAGTATCCTTGCCTTCATGGTCTACGCCGGGCCTTGGCAGTTATTTAGACCTGCGGGCCACAGGTGGTACTAAAAACAGAGTCACAGGCCAGGTCAGGAAAAGAAAGATTGAGTATTTCTATTAACAAAGATAAATGATGAGTCAAGTATTGAAAAAAAGTAGGGAAAAAGCAAAAGGATGATGACATTGTCAATGAACAGTATAATTTGGACGAGTATGTCTGTTACTGTATATAAGAAATACTAATGATGTGGATATGACAACGAAAAAAACAACAAATTAAACGATTAAAAAATCCGAAATGTGACTTTTCCACCAAAACCCATCTCATCTTATAAGGCAGGAAAAAACCTGTGAATTAGTGTCTCTACTATCTATATCCCAGGGCCATTGCCCACATGTAATGGATTACTGGGTAGTAACAAGGAGCATTAAACTCCACAGTTCAACGGATTAAAATATTTAATAAATAAATTAATGGACAGCAAATAATCAAAATATATTAATGAAAAAAACCTTAAGGCAAATTGAAATTATATCTGACATCCGGTCACGGTCCAGATGTTGCAGGCCAACAGTGGCCCCTGGGCCAGAACTTTGACACACATGGTGTAACCTGATTCTAAATGTGCTACTTTTTGTCATAATCTTTCATTTGTTATAGAGAGCTGTAAACTTATCTGTTTTGTCATGGTCTGTCCACGGACATAGCCACTTAAATTGCTGCCTACTCACTGGAAACACCTTTTATTAATCAATAAAATTAGTGATCAAGAACATAGTAAACTTTGAAAATGTTCTTAGCTTGTTAAATACGACAGAAGAGAAAGATAGCTGTGGTTTTTTTAGTGTAATTTTCCCATTGCAGCTGCTATAAATTGTTCCATTTCAGTGCGGACAGACTTTAATTCTACTTAAGTAAACCTTTCTGGAAACCATTGGGCGAGATACTGGAAGCGGTGCATAATTTTGTTATTTCCCAGACATTTTTGAGGAGACAGAAGACAAAAGTGGCAGTTACAGGGACATGTGTGGCAGTGATCAGACCCAGGACAGAGTGCAGTGATTTTTACAGCATTATGATCCCAGTCGACTAATGCCTTTTCAGAAGATCTATAGCATTAAGTGCTCGGAGGCAAAGATTTTACCGTAAATAGTAAAAAGAAAAACCCTCTCTCTGTGAACGCAAGGCCGCAGAGCCCCCGCTGTGAGTGTGTAATATCTTCCTCTTAAAAAAATATATATATGACATTCAGAGCTGTTGCATCCCTGCCAGCTTTAGCATAGTGCAAGGTAATGACGACGCCTATAGTGATAATGTGTCACAGCAGTAAATCAGAGCACCTGAAAGCTTCTTTGTCCCTTATCCTCCTGCACTCACACCCACCCCTCGCCACCATGTGCAGGGCCCATTATCCTGAGCAGCTGCATGTTTTTTGGGGCCGGCTGGATGGAGAGGAAGCTGAAAGTGGAGTCTAATTCACTTATTGATTCCTGTCCTGTGTTTCTGGATACTTCACAGCTTTAATCAGTGGGTGGGTTGTTTAGGGGGGCAAGGGTTGAAATAAAGGTTCTAGGGAAGTGGAGGGGGCAGGTGGATCAAAAATGAGTTTGCTTGGTTTTCAGCAGATATTTTACGTGTAATGCTTCGTGGAGTACTTCAAAGAAATGATAAAGCCAATCTTCCTAATGCTTTGTCCTATCACCTGAAGTCAGGATGTGAATTACTCGTATTAAAAAAAAAGTCACGATGTTTGCTCTAGTTCTTAATTCCGCAGAGACAAGTAATTCCAAATGATGTAACACTTGGGCAAAACAGACTTTTTAAGGACAGGGCTGGCGTCTCGGAGTCTGAATTGCTGTTAACAAAGAAATTGAAAAAGAAATAAACTGTGTGTTAAGGCCAGGACGGATCTGTAGCCATTGTAGAAAATGTAGTGTTGAAACTTGCATTAAACCACTAGTCTGTTTTACAATTGAAACAATTGATATTTATCTCATCTTTGTGCTAAAATCCATTTTTAGTTTTGATATCTTTTCTGTCAGAATTCTCCCCGTCTTTGACAGAATGTTGTCTTGAACACAAACACCTAATTTGTATTCCTGTCATAACAACATATAGAATTTTTTTACAGTTAGTTGTGCATGGCGTTGTTGCGATTAGATCTGATCAATTAAATTAAATATGATATGATTAATCACGACTAGTGATGATTAGTCAACTGCTGCAATTAATCACATTAATATTCAATTGTTTCCCATTTCCAGGATGTCTGTCCTTCTTGTGCTTTAAGAATCAAGTTGTAGTTACGTACTTTTTCAGATGGTCCCAAAGCCAATCTTAACCATTTCGCACATGGGTGCAAGTGAATGAAAAGCGTCTCAAAGCATCTCAATGTTGCAATGGCAATAAAGAATTGTTGTTTCCTTGATGGTAAAAGGATATCCATAAATCCCAGCGTTCACCACCTGTGGAGTGTGATTTGGGTGGGAGTCGTGGCGACTGCTACCCCTAACCCGGTAACAAATGGATGAAAATGAATCCAATGGTTGGATGGAAGAGTTTCAAACATATACGCAAAAATGGTGGATGTGGTGGCATAGCGGTCAAGGAAGTAGACCTCGGTTTGCAAGGCTTCAGATTCGAGTCCACTGCTAGGTTAGCACTGAGGTGCTCTGAGCATAGCACCAACCCGTCCAACATAACTTCCAGTGGACTCACCAACTGCAAGAAAGCTAACAGTGTGGTAGAGTGTGATTTGGGTGACATTAGTGGAGATCGGTGCCCCTCAGAATCAACAACACTATACCAAAAGTACCGGCAGAAGAACTGCTGCCACAACCTATCCAGTAGCCTCCTACAGAGCAAGGTCAGAGTAACACACCTCGTTTCCCCAAAGTCCTGGTCCTGCCCAGTGTAACAGTTTGGGAATATGTTCACTGTATTATCTCCATAATCAAATGACTCATGTTCTCTATTCACACCTCACTCCACTGAGTCCTCCTCCTTGGAGCTTCTTTGTTTGACATTTTTCCCTCTTCTCTGAGCTCACAGGTGTGTTTGATTTGACGTCCCTTCCCCCTCCTTCCTGATTAGGTGAAAAAGGGCACGCTGTCATTTTCATTTCATCTCCTGTAATGTACATCTATAGGGGAAGGATTGCAGATGAATCCCTTTATTCTTTATGTTCATCAAAGAAATGTGAGAAAAAAATAAGTTTAATACGTTTTTTTATCAGTATTTAACGTAAATATTTATGTAATCTTAAAAATGACCATGTTTACGCTAGAACACATTTTAATTTTTAAGGTTCCTTCTGATATCTTTTCAGGAGAACTCAGAAGTGTCAGAACTCTCCCCGTCTTTGACGCAATTTCGTTTGGCACACAAAAACCTAATTTGCGCCTGTCATAACAACATGCACAATTTATTTTTAATCGGTATTCTTAAGGAAGTTAACTGATTCTCATATTAACCTTGAAGACGGCAGACAATTCTATTAAAATATATATTATTTAGGAAAGGAAATCAAACTCCTTGTCATTGTGATCCACACAATAACATGTACTTCATCGCAAATGGACATTGTTGATATCAACAACGTCTTTCTAACTGGTTGTAATTCATTTTTGGATCGCAGGAATTATCATCTGGACTTTTGGACTAGTTGTTATTCCACTAGGAAATATTTCCAAGGCAATTTCACATAGTCAAAACGTATGTTTGAAGATATTGGATCAACAATAACTTGAAGTTAGGATAAGACTAGTCAAATTGTAGATTCCTTAAAATTGAATTACAGCTATCTGTTGATGATTGTCCATGTTGTGATACCTTGAAAAATAAAATTACGCAAAAAAAGAATGTTCCAAACTTGCTTTTTGACAGTAAAACTGAGTTAGAGATACCTGCAATACATACCCAGCCAAGTGTTTATATGTTGCATATGTTGAGTGGCATTCCTGACCCTCTATACTGGCTGATATGCAACTCGAGGGATTGGGGGAAAAATTTGATTCTTGTGAAAATCAACTTCTATTTCACTTCTATTTTGCATCAGCCTTCCTTCATAGGTTTACATACGCAAATTCTTGTCTGGTACTAGGGTTTTTGCCTACTTATTTGAGTGCAGCCTTACTTTTAACGTCTGAGGAAGAAAGAAAAAGAAGTAACTCTTATCTTTTATTTAGGCAATTTCATTTCTGTAACTATATTGTTTCGTGTGTTTTTTAATTTGTTTAGAACAGGCATGGTAAAACTTTTTACCATTTGGGGGCCACAATTGGTCCTAACATTGGACACGGGGTGTCTTTATTGTAATTTCTGGTTTATATCATTAGAATGAGTTCAATTAAAAATCACATTTATTTAATCTGTACTATTTATACTGTTATCTACCTTGAAAAGATACAGAGCATTGTATCAATGGTCAAAATGAGAATCAATTTCGAATAAAAGTATTGTCCTAAGAATTGGAATCGAATTGTGAGACACCCGAAGATTCAAACCCTCTCATTCTAAATTCAATCCATCCCTCCATTTTTATCCGCTTATTTGTTATCTGGTCCTGGGGGCAGCAGTCTCCACGACTGCCACACAAATTGCACTGCACCACAACAAACCCCCTTATACCCCATACCTCCTGGAAGCCACTTAACCTAACCAGGATTCTGAGATTCTGAGACATTGCCTCAGGTCCAAAGCAAAGGCCTTCTCATTCTAAATATTGACTAAAAATAACAGTTATTAACCAAGCAAAGACAATCTTTGTAACTTATTCTTAAAAAAGACTGGTAATTCCTGAAGTCTTCCAGTTTAAAATGAGTAAAAACATGTAAAACACACAGGTGAATAAAGACGCTGCTGAGCTGTAGTTTTCAACAAACAAAGCTTGAACAGCAACTAACGGTGTATTAGCAGGGGAACTGTTTTTAAACCACACATTCATACACACCAGTGAGTAATTACAGCAGCGGGATGGTGTGTGAGGGATGGAATCAAAACAAACTACAGTGTGCACTTGCACGTGAATGTGGGTGTGTGTGTGTGTGTATTCACTGTAATAAGAGAGCATGTCAGCCGCTGGAACAGCGTGGCACACTGATGTGTTTTTAATAGTGCTTGGACGACAATAGAGCTCAGCGGCTCAGAAGGAACCGACTACAGTAATATTAAAAAGATCACAACACTACAACGTCACCGCCGGCGTCTTCTGTCGAGGCTTATGGCCCTGGTTAGGGTCCACCGTAACGCGGATGCTGGTTTTAGTCATGGCTGAATCATCTGAGCTTGTTACGATTCATCCGACTCAGGACTTGTGGTACCTATTAATCTTCAATTACAATGCTGAGAGGATGAGAGGGAGGGAAGGCGGAGGAGGAAACAGAGAGGAACACTCTGTGCAGATAGTGGATGAGAGAGAGAGAGAGAGACAGCTGAAGAAATCACCAGGGAGCACCCAACATAACACTGCCGTCTGATTATTGTCACCATGTCACACTCCGCATTCAAAGGCTCTATGATGCAGCGTTGTGTTGTGTTCTAATCGCAGCCCTTAGATCTGGAAGCACTCTTTGTATTTGATCCAACTTTACCTACAGTATATATATATATATATATATATATATATGCTCCTCTGACTCCTGGTGCTCCCTTTTAACTCGGCGGATATGGGTTTTATTTTATCAACATACAGTCGTTTATGCAGTTTCTTCATGAAACAAAGGAGAAAGTGCAATGTCTGTGCCGGCAAACTGCTCTGCTTCCTTCCTAAATGAGTTCCCACCTGAGATCCTGCATTCAAAAAAAAAAGAATGTTGGAAGCTTTGCTATAGAAAACTTCTGCTCCTGGTTCTTCTTTTATCTTTAGAAGATTATGTTTCTGACTTTTCCTTCTTTGACATGTCTGATCTTCAAAAGAGTAGGTGTTGTGAAATCTCCAAACTCCTAATAAAAGGAAAACCCAGTTGTTATCGCAAAAAAATAAAAATAATGCAGAATACATCAGTAAAAATACTTGGGGCTCCACAAATTCTATGATAAGCTTCAGGGTAGTGGTGGCATAGTGGTTAAGAAACCGGTCCAAAGGGTTCCAGGTTTGATTCCACCAGCTGCCGAGTTAACACTTAGATGCATCGAGTATGGCACTGTTGCCAATTGGAGTTGACAAAACTCCCTGTACCCATCTGTCACTCTGGCGTCACAGATACCTTTTCAATGCAGCTTTTTTCCTGACTGATCTTTCCTGTGTATTCTATATAGGTTTACATGTGATTCTTACGTATGCTGTCCTACATAAACTATTGTTTACTGATCCAAACCCCTTGTCCTGTTGTTCGTCCTACTTAAGTTCTCGAATGGTCCCTCAGCTCAGCAAACACATAGCACTCATTGTTATTGTTAGAATGACCAAATGCACAAGAAATAAAAACTAAATATATAAATATATATGTGTGTAATTAACAAGCTTCAAGAAAAGGTTGCGTCGATCTGATATTAAAGGAAATCAACACATCTATTTTCTGTGGGTGACGCTCTCAATGTGTCCAGGTCAGTGTGCAGCAGGAGGAGTTTACAGCCTGGACACTCGTTACTCACACAATACATGACCCCTGATCCCTGTGACCGTTCACCCCTGTCCAACCTTTCAACAGTCATCAGGTTATTGATCAGGCAAGTGCGGAAAAGTCAGAGAAATCGGAACAGGACTTGATGGATTGAATATAGGAAGACATTTTGATTAGTAGGGTTTTTCATTTACTAATAATTCCTGTTATTTTGATGCCTCAATAATTAGGTTAGGATTGATGAAACATTAACAACATCAATTCATCAATTCAACATCAATTCTATCAATTATAATCAACAAGGGCAAAATGTTAGCTGCAGCATTTTCCAAGTCCAAGTAAATGGTTATTAAACCCAACAACTTGTACAAGTTGTAACTGAGAGACCAGTGAACCTGAATAATGCAGGAAATAAACAGCAGATTAATAGATACTGGTGAACGTAGCAGGGGAGAGGACAAGACAGGCCAGAAGGGCTGCGATGATTAATCAATTGATCATTGATTAGTTGTTACTCATCTCAGGTCCGGAGGACTTATCAATTAACCAAGAAAACAACTGACAGGCAGATGGACTTTGAGAGAACAGAAGTGAAACCCGAACAAACGAACAGGAGAAGTGGTGAAATGTATTCAGAACTGAACTCCTGAGGCAGATCTTCCCCAGTAACAGAACAACAACAACCCTTCAGCCACCCCTACACCCCGCACCACCCAACACACACACACACACACTCCTCAACCCACTATCCTCCTCCTAACGTCAGTCCTTCAGCATTGTGAACTATTTTGACCGCAGCTCAATCTTCACACTGCTTTGACTGGCTCTCATTGATTTCCATGGTGTTAGAACATATGAGTGGCAGGGGCCTGATAGAGGCAAATGAAAAGAAGGTGAAAGACACATTATAACAAGGATTATCTCCTTACACACACACACACTAAGATACAAACTAACCAACCCAGTCAGCTACTCACTGCTCCTGATTGTAAAGCTTTATTTCCATGAAAAAGATTACCACGAGGAACCGAGAACCATGTCCATATATGGATGTCCAAGATGGAAATCGCAGGCATTCCTTCATTTGTAACGCTCTTCCCTTCTCACTAGGGGCCGATAATATCGGTCGGCCCATATTAACGGCCTGATGTTCAGCATAATTATGTAATATCTGTAAGATCATTATTGGTTCATGCTCCGATAATTAAAAAACCTGCTCGGATTTTCCCAAATTTTCTTCAATCACATTCAGTCTTTAGACATTTATGTCAGTTTTGCCGTGGATTAATATCAAAGTCAAAGAAATTAAGTGTTTGACAGTAATATCAGCTAAATCAGTGCTGACATCACTATCTATCACAATGCGTGACGATGTTTAATCATGTGATATAAGTATAAGCGATCGGCCATACTTCCCAGCATTCGTAGCCTGCAAATTGAACTTCTTAACATAAAAAATTATTGATTGATTTATTGATTAATCTTCTACTGTTTAACCTCTGTCAGGGTTGCGGGGGCAGTTGGAGCCAATCCCAGCACACATCAGAGACACTGGACAGTTGACCAGTTCATCACTGGTGCTAATCCCCCATCTGTATATTTTTGGACAGTGGGAGGTGACCAAGGCCACCGGATAAAACCGACAAATATGCATAGGAAGGACGTGCATCCATTTCGAGAGACCAGCTAACATCCAGGAATGTGACCTTGAGAGGCAAGAGCACTAGAACAAATTGCATCTTGTCCATCATGGGGAAAAGTATTGGTACACCTTTGTTTTCTGCAATTCATTGAAAATTTTACTGCCTGAAGACATATTACTTCAAGAACACAACAAACAGAAAAACATGGAATGCCTTGAAGGCACATGTTTTTGTCAGTACAATGTCATAGCTATGGCATAGCAAGAAAACCATGGAAATGGTTGGATATCAACAGCTAAATTCAACTTTAGTTAGCTATGTTTGTTGTTATCATTCTATTTATCCAAACAAATGTAGATTTAGTGGAACCTGGTATTAAAATGGACAAAAAATGTAAGAAAACAGCAAGGTGGCTGTTGATACTATGACCATAGGATATAATTCAAGTCCAAAACTTTCACAAATCTGAAAATACAAACAGAGAGTAAAGTTTGTGCTGATAAGAACAATATTATTAGTCCATTCATTCATCTCCATCTTCTTATCCGTTGCTTGGTTTCAAGAATGGACAGGATCAGGAGTGAAGTGTTTAGGAGGACAACACAGACAGGAAGGTTTGGAGAAAAAGCTAGAGAAGACAGATTGTGATGGTTTGGACATGTTCAGAGGAGGGACAGTGGATACATTGGTAGAAGAATGATCCTAGAGATGGAGCTATCAGGTAGGAGACAAAAAGGAGATTGATGGATGCAGGGAGGGAGGACATGGAGGTAGTTGAAGTCAGAGGAGAAGATACAACAGTGGAAGATGGAAAACGTTGATTCTTTGGTTCCTGATGTTTAATTGTAGGCCAATAAATAGTGAGAGAGGACATGGAGGTAGTTGGAGTTAGAGTTGAGGATACAGAGGACAGGGGGAGATGGAAATTGTTGACATGCAGTGGCAAACCTTGGGACAAACCGAAAGGAAAAGAAGAAGAAAGCAAAGTTCCCACAAACCCTTCTGTCGTTTAGCAGTAAGCATGCCTGCATGGAAACAGAAGGCAAAGAGTCCTGGTTTCAATTTCCAGAAGAACTTCTTGATTTTTAAGGATGAAATAAAGATAAAAGTGTGTACTAAATGCATGGATGTAAATAAACAGGTCATTTAAGGAAGTTCTGCGACAGGCAGAACAATCACAGCTTTTCTTCACTACCGTAGATTCCTATACACAAATCTTGCGCTCCAATTTCAATATATATTTTTAATAAATATCAAGATAATATCATCGTGTACACCAGAACTGGTGTAAATGACGTGGAACACCTGTTAGCTCATTTTCTATCCTGTTACCTTTGCAGTGAGTACATGTATGAGGAACAAACATGCATCACGGCACCGCCGTACACCTGTGTCCCGTCTTTTCTTCTCACCGTCTCCGTGCTCTTAAACAAGTATGCAATCAGTGAAATGCAAATAAGATGGCTTGAAAACTAACAGCTATATACAGGCGCAAACACCATCATATGCTCCACAATCAGCAACAAACACATTCAAAACACACACCAGGCTCTGAGCTAACAGGTTACAGCCTGCCCCGTGCGTTGCAGCGTGTTATTTTATTGCCTGTTTTTTATCCTCCTCATCCTCTTCCTCCTGTTCTACTCACTGACAGAGACACACACGTGTGTGTTTGTGCGTGTGTGTGTGTCCTACTTTGTTGCCATGGTTACCACAAACACCCCACATAGAAAATTCTACACAGAATAATAAGTGGCCAATTGCGTGTGTTTTCTCTCCAACAAACCTCAGGATTAGAGGCATTTTCTTGTCAGGGGCATAAACTAGTTTTATGTTTGCGGGGAATAGAAAGAGGAGGGGGTTAGGGGAAACACAAGAGATGGGAAAAGAAAGAGGAGGAGGAGGGGGAGCAGGGCAAAAGGGGCGGTGGGGGGTAGAGGAACAAATATGAAAAGAGCATACTAATGCCGTGGTGACGGGTTACTCCCTGCTGGAAAATAGTAGCAGGGAAAAAAGAAGTAGTTGATCTGGGAGAGAAACTCAGGTGCTCAGGGCATCCTTAAGAAATAAATGAAAAGATGACAGAGAGAGGAGGAGAAGAAGGAGGTGCAGGGGGGAGGAGGGGGATCATTTCAAGGCAAGTTAACAGGGAGCGCTGACATTTGTAACAGCTGAGCAGGCGAGGTGAAAAGCATTCGCTAAAGCAAACTGGAGCTTAATGTTGTAAAAACCTCGCTCTGTCATTTTTTTTTTTTTTTTTACTTTTTTTATTCTCTTCTTTCTGCTGACAGGGTAATTGATACGCACTCATCTCATGTCTTCTCCTAATTTCTTACCAATGCTCAGAACCTGAGAGAACATAACCCCAGTGTGCAATGATGTCATTATGATACCATCTGTTTGCTGGAACAGCAGATGCAACACACATGCACACAGAAAACACACAAACACACACACACACACACACAAACACACACAGAAGATAGACATGGATCAGATAACACATAGAAGAGGAAGAGAGGAATCCATGACATTTGCCAGTGGTGCGCAATACATCAGCAACGTACACATACGCATGAACTGATGGATTCCTGTTGAATTTATAATGCATGTTTTTTTTTTTTTTATGTGAAGTCTGAAGGTGACGGCAGGGGTTGCACCGGTAACCACCGGTCGACGGCTCATGTCCGGTCCTGCGACTTTGCCACCCCTCCCCTCCCGCAGTCAGAGGACGTCGCTCCGTCCTCTGACTCCACTCTCTAACTACCGTACCGTAACACCACGCCTGTCAAGGTCACCAGGGGAGAGATGCTTGATGCAGATGTCTGTCAATCCCATCCCTCCCCCACCATCCAGACAAGGACACTGGCTCCATGGTTCTGCTACAGTTTTTTTTTTACACCTTCTTCATCATATATTGTTGGGGAAAGTGTAAATCAAAGATCCTTTATGTGACAGAGAAAAAAACGAAAAGCTAAAGCAAAGATTGGAAGACATGAGTCGTTGAGGTTTGACCGGAGAGCATATTTAAGTGAAGACCTTGGTAAAAACAAGTCTTCAGATCTTTGAAAACAGGGTAAATAGATTTATAAATCTGATCTTTAATCAGTGTTTGTTCTGTTAGTTAATATTCTCTGTCCAGATATTTTTCATATTACCTGCTTCCCATCCAGGGACTTTCTGAATGAACAACCCTGACTCTGAAAGTATGTGCCTCTTCTAAAATGTAACTTTCAATAGTTTTATTTTTGACTGACATTTTTTATTTTATTGTTCACCCCAATTTTAACAAATGTTAATTTGACTGGAATGACAAAAAAAAGTCTTCAAAGCACATTAAATTACCAGTGCCTGTGTCTAGGAAGAGACTCAAAAGAAAGCCTCGGGCCCAAAAAATAAAAATATCCAAAGTGGAATTTTTAAGAAGCAGAAACAAACGGCAGCATGTTAACATTTAAATCTGAGATGAAGATTCCTGGCTGAGGTTGTGATTGTGTCAGAGTTTAGTCCCTGAGATGCTGGACTGTGTCTTTTACTGGAAAGAATCTCTTACGCCCAGTGCTGTGAGTCTATGATGAGTAATGTGATTTACAGGTCATCATTAATCTGAGATCCAGCTCTGATCAATAGTGATGTAAACATGACACATCATTTCTACCTCATAATCTCTACACAAGGCTGACGAGTATCAAAGCAGCCCTGAAGGTTATTGGATTGAATTTTCTTCCCAACTTAATGCCATTGTTACTTTTCTCCTCAGCAAAACACAATCTGTCGAATATAGTTCCATAAATTTTAAAGAAAGGGATCGGGGCGGCTCACACGGTACCGTTGAACACTCGTCCAATGACATCTAACGACTGTACAAACATACGTTTTTCAACAGCAGCACCTTGGCCAATGAAGTGGGGATGTGATAACATTTGATCAGGCCAAGACCTGGAGGTGTGGGGATCATAGCTGTTACAATGTTGAGTCTTTTTTCTCAAGAATCAGGATTCAGGAGAAAAAATTTGAAACATCAAACCAACAGTTTTCTATGTTGCAATTTGTGGACCTGTTGGCAATGGTGGCCCAGTGGTTAAGGAAGTGGGGTCGGGTCTGCAAGGCTTCAGGTTCAAATCCACCAGTTGCCACTGAGTTGCTCTGATCATAGCATCTTCCTAACCCACATAACTTCTTGTGGGCTCTCCACCCACAAGAATGTTTCCAATATGGTACAATGTGATTTGGGTGGTGCCAGCAGCCCCATGTTACCCGGCAACAGACAAGCAGAAGAAGATGAATGAATGAATACGTTAACCTAAGGTTTTTAGAAAGTTAGTGATGTAATTGTACTGTGACTTTACAGTTATACACTGTTATGCCAAAAAAAGTGTAGTTAAGGAAAAGGCAAACAGACCCAGGGAGATGCTGTGAGATGTTACCTCAGAGAATTCTCAGCTAATAGTCAGCCAATATATACAGGAAGTATGCAATGAATTAGCCAAGAGTAGATAACAGACAAAAGATGCACCCATGTCTACACCAGGGTGCAGGAGCACAACATCTGACGAATAATGGTTTGTGATGTGACTGTATAAGAAGAATACGCCTGTATCGGTATTTGAGATTTGCAGATGAGATTCGTGTTGGACCTGCCATGGTCAGAAACCTTTTGACACAATAAAATCCCCCGAGACGGAGGAGTGTGTCCCGGTCTCCTTATTTGTAGACTTTCTACGCTTTCTAGAATAGTAACTCAAACAGGTAACATTTTTTGTTTCTTATCGCAATGTAATGAAGGAGCTAAAGGAGAATTGTGATGTAGAGACGGAACCCTGAACACCTGTCTTGTAGTGATGCCATGAAGGTCACCAGGAGTGTGTGTGTTCACCACTGCATAAATTGGTCAAATGTGGACACACCCTTCAAAATTTGAGTCAGATGTGTAAAGTCCGCAGTGACTTTTCTCACCTGTCACCTCTCATTAGACCGCAGCGAAGGACTGACCTTGTTCGTCTAAACCGAGGCCGTTGTGCTGAGCTGAGTGTGTGTGTGAGCAGCCGTGTGTGTGCGTTTCTGTGTGCTCATCAAGGGACCAGATCGCCTCACCCTAATGATGTGGCTGTGAAATCGGGCCACAGCCCAGCTCCATCTCTCATTACGCACCTCCAAATTCATTTGCTACGTTGCTTTTTTGCCTGTTTATGCAGTCGCGACACATTTGTCTGCTGATATAGTTTATGTTGTAGCACAAACGTCAAAAATCTTAACTGAAAACGTTTAGAAGGTGTTAGATACACCAGGATAACGGTATAGAAGAAGAATCTATTGGATGACACTCACTTTTAAGGTTGTTTTCTCAGATATCTACAGTATATTACTTTTATATAAGTGTACTAGGCTCCACAAGGTTCAGGGTCTAATCCTGCAGCTACCAGGTTGCCACAAAGGTGCTCTGATCATAGCACCCACAGGAGGGCTTACAGTATGGAGCAGTGTGATTTGGGTGGCAGTGGTGGAGACTGTTGCCCTAGTATACCTGATAAAAGGATAATGATGAGTGAATTCACTTTTACATATTTTTTGGATCACATTTGGTATTTCAAAGATGTTGCAAAACACAGCGATATACAAATCCTGACATAAAACATGAATGTACCTCTCACATAAAGTTGGAAAAAGTTATGGTGTTTGCAAATGTATTCTGGGCATCCATCTTGGGGTCTACCTTATTGACCACGTAAATAGCCACTATTTGTAAATCCTTTATTTATTTTATTTTTGATCGAGGGATATCTGTACAATAAGCATTCATCGAGTTTTTAAAAAGGAAATGTAAGCTTAAGTAAGCTTTCATAGTAGTTGCTGTGGAATAGTCAACCCGTTTGGGTGCAGATGGTTCCAGGTTCGAATCCACCAGCTGCCAGGTTACCATTGCGGTGCTTTGAGCATGGCACCATCCCCACTTACAGCTCCCCCGGGGGCTCAAAGCTGCCCACTGTTCACTTTGGTGATGGGTTAAATACAGAGGTCGCATTTCACTGTGTGCAGTGGTGTGAATCCCAATGTCCCAATGACAAGAAGTTTGTTTTCTTTCCTTCCTTCCTTCCTTTCCTCCTTCCTTCCTTACATCTCAATTGCATTTTCTCCAAAACCCAATTTGTTCCAGACCCCCAGAAATATACTTTATATATTAGATGTGCAGATCAAAATCAAGACACTGACTCTTTCTTCCTTTTTAAAATAACTGCTCCTGCATACCTGAGCTCATAAATAAAGATAAAGGTTTACGCACACACTTGAATGATGAGCTTATGGTATCTGTTTGAGTGTTAATGAGGTAGAGATGCAGAGTGAAGAAGTCTCCGCTGACACTGACTTAGTTGCAAACAGAGGAGGCCTATGGGATGCATTACAGAAACCCTTTCTCCTAATTTGGGGTTCCCTTGGGGCCTGCATTAAACACGTCTTTGGAAATCCTTACAAGGATTTCTGATGTTACAGCTTTGGGTTGAACATGTATTTCTGCATCCGGCTGCACAATAAAATTGGCAGGGCAGCAAACACTCCCAATACCCAACCCACACAGCACCTGTGGATGGTCAGATCATGTCTGGGGCATTTCAGACAGTAGATTATGTATGGATATGGTCAGCTGCTTGCTTTGGATGTAGCATATAAGAGTAAACACATAAATATAGGAGCCTATCTACTTCACATGTAACAGGCCAGGGGAAATACACACACACAAAAACCCACCTGCTTCAGACACTACACTCTCAACGCACTTTTGCACTTCTGTGCAAATGTGTCGGGCCACTAAGAGCAGAAGGACTGCAAGTGAGAAAAGAGTGAGAGAAATGAAGTGACACACAGTGAGCAAAGAGCGCAAAAAACTATAAGGTCCACTACGGGTATAGGAAGTGTTTTTTTAGTTTGTTAAAAGAAAAAAAATAAAAGGTCAACTTTGTCACTCATTACTGCTACATCATCAGCATCACTACAAACTATAGGTATCCAATACAGAGTCATTTGTTTGGCAAAATGTCCTGAAGTACTCGTCCCACAGAGACTGTCTGCAGGTGATTTGTCTCCACAATATTTGCTCCAGGACTCATGATGTTTTGCACTAACCAGCACCCACACTGTGGCAATGGTTTCAGAGGCAGTAAGACAGAGGAAGGAGGCTGGTGACTGACCTGGGATCAGGCGGAAAGTCGAGCTCAATTGAGCACAAATAATCCAATATTGTGTAGTATTGCAAAGAAAATGTTGCAAAAGTACCTCATAATTTGGAAAACCTGGATTTGGGGTAGCTTGGATCTTGAAGCTAGACAGTGTAAATCAACAAGAGCGAAAACAAAATCAGAATTGTCATTAAAGATGGATGGATGGATGATGGATGGATGGATAGGTAGGTAGGTAGGTAGGTAGTTAGATAGATAGATAGATAGATAGATAGATAGATAGATAGTGTTGGGGGAAAAGCACAACTTACACGCAAACATTTTTACACAAACATACAACCAACACCTTGCTTAGAGTTGCACCGCAGCAAACGCAGCACACACACAAACGAGTGCAGGAGAGAGGGCGACGTGGTAGTGGTCCAGATGGCCACCCTTAAAGGCAGCTCTTTACATCTGTCCGCTCTGTCGTAACTCTGCCGATGACTAGTAACACAGGAGGCGTGTGACATTTCTTATGACAGCCCGGAGCGCCACCGAGGAGTGGCGTCGACTGATAATCGCCACAGTGACACCATTAAGACGATGTTAAGGGACCTCCCTCACACGTATATGTGGAGATGAAGGCCAGGAGTGAGAAACTGTCACCTTAAAAGCTGCAGCCCCCTGTGGTCACTTACTGCATTACGGAAACAGTAAAATCACTGTTCTTCCCATCACTGCTCTGACTGATTCCACTGATCGTCAGCCTGGGTTTTCTCAGCATCACTTTTAGAAATGACTTTGTTTTACTCATTCTTGTAAACTGGCTCTGGGTCAGTAAGTGATCTAATAGGATTTTGAGTCGGTGAGGTTATTCGCTATAAATCTGTGAGATCGCTGTCCTAGACAGCCTTATGGGAATGAAGAAATTAAAAGTTATTCTTTGTATCCTGGATAAGATTGAAAACCACATCACAAAGTTCACTTTCTTTTTGCCCAGAAAGCAACCATCTTCTCAGAAGAGATTCATTGTAAACCCCAGGCTCATAACTCTTCAAGGAGCTTTTTGTTGTGTGACATTTTCACTTTGAAAAGTCTTAAAAAAAAAAGAAATTGACTCACAGAACAATCATGCTTTACTTATAATGTGTAATAACCTTGAGGCTCAATATAGGAATCGGGAGCTGAATTTCTGTAATAAAAAACATTTCCTCCGACTTTCTTACCTTTCTTTTTTTACGGGCTGCTAGTAAAACAGAAATTCCATTAAAAACAATCTTTAAAAAAGTAACAAGAAATAGTACTGCGGCTCTTTTAAATGGAGTTAATAATAAAACACGTCTCTCTTTTTAACCACAGTCAGCCCTGAGTGACTTTGTGATGCTGTTAGTCACTGTTGTAACATCATGTTCCCTTCACTAAATGATATTAAATCAATCATAACGTGACCGTCAGTCAGCTTCGTGTTGTCAGACATCCACTCTTCAATTTCCAACACAGCCACAAACAGTAATAATAACTTATTATATCATATAATTTAATTAGGAGCATGCATGCATTTATATATATGTGAGCATATCGTCTTCTCTGCGATGGATTTGCCCTGCAAATCGAGTTAATCACAGCATTGAAAGCAATAATGAGTGTGGCATGCTGCTCAACAAACTAACAAACCCATTAGCTGGACTGCCTGTCTCCAAATCCAAAACCCTACATTCATTAGACAGTAATTCAGAGCAGAAAATGAGATCGAGGTCCTCCATGCTACAGAAAAACACATACCAATCCAATCCCTCCTCCACAAATAACAACAACTGTGGCGCAGACAAGATTAAAAAACAAATTTCTAATTTTGTCCATGAAGAGAAATAGAAGTTGATAATTAGTCGAGGATGAGAGGGAGACGTGTAACAGACCCACAGAGAAGGAGAACCCCCCCATTTTCCAAAATAAAAATTAAATGCAGCTTTTGGGGCCTTGAGCTGAGCAGTTCAGGAAGTGCACAACAGTATCTTCAACTTTCAGTTACACATCTGAGGCCTCGTACAACAACATATTTGAGACGTTATGACAACAAAAGCACTCAGATGTTGCTCATATTCAGTCCTCTAATGTATTGTTTCCAAGAGATGGGGTCATAACCCAGAGTTGAGTTGCAAGAGATTTATTTTGGGTTGTCCCACATCGTGTTAGATGTGGGACAACCTAGAAATTTACTGGTTGCTGGTTCAATTACTGTTTTTGTTGTTTTAAACCTAATTGGTTGGATATCACAAGTCAACTTTAAAATATTCTCATTCTTCTTTTCCTGTAGGCTTGTCCCTTTCCCAGGGCTTGCCACAGAGAATCAATGCTTTCCATCTGCTACTGTTCCCTGTATCTTCTACTCTGACTCCAACTACCTCCATCACTGCATCCATCAATCTCCTATTTGTCTCCTACCTGATAGCTTCATCTCTAGGATCATTCCCCTTCCAATGTAGAAAAGGAAGGAAACCCCTTGTCACCTCTGCATTCTAACCATCACCAAAGTGAACAGTGGGTGGTTTTGAGCAACCGGGAATATGTGAGTGGGGGTGGTGCGGTGCTACATGAACCTCTGTCATAACCTGGCTGTTAGTGGATTTGGACTTAGAACGCTCCATATCCTAGTCCAGTTCCTTAACCACTAGGCCACCGCTGCCTCCCGGAGCAATGTAAACCAAACCATCTGAATCTGACTTCTCTAGCTTTTTTGCCAAACCTTCCTGCCTGTGTTGTCCCTATAATCACCTCATTCCCGATACTGTCCATCATTGTCTCTCCTAAAGAGAATCTCAGCATCTTACTTTAACTCCTCCACCTCCAGCTCTGCCTCCTGTCTTCTGCCTATTGCTAGAGTCTCTAATCCATCCATCACGGCTGGTGTCACCGCCGTCTTGTAAACCTTTCCCTCGGAACATGTCCAAAACATCTCAATCTGGCTTCTCTTCTTGGGTCGCAAAGGTTTGTGACTTTCAAAATAAGGTTCCCAAGAAAAAAAATGTTTGAGAATGAAATGAGTGACACTAGTCCATCAGAGCACAACAAAAATAGCTGTTTTTTTTTTTAGAGGGAGAGAAAAACGCTTTGATGCTAAAGTTAAATTGAAGTTAAATAGAACTACTACTCATACATTCTATTTTTTGTTTGGGAGATTTTATCTTGTATTAGCTTAGCAATGTATATGACTCAAAGAAGGATGATTGCTTTGTGAGAAAATTGTTACATCCTTAGAAACATTGTTCTTCCTAATATTTACTACCTGATTCTGAACAATGTTTTATCCTGGGAATGGAAGGATTTGCAGATAACACATAGTGCCTTAACGCTTAAATGAAACCCTTAACAAAATTAAAAGAAAACAAATGTCCTTGTAAAGTTTTCCAGGGTAAATGAGGCCAATGAGAAGACAGGAGAACAGTTGACACCTTTAAAGACATAGAAAGTTGTATTAAACCATAAATTGTAGGATTCCTGCCTCAAATAAGGATTCATTGGAACTGATTGTTCCCACACACCAAGTTGTGCTGCATAGTATGTGGCAAATGACATTCTCTACATTATTCATTAAAAGAAGAGTGTTTGTGTACGAGGAGGTTGCTAATAAGGTGACATACTTAGTGTCTTCATGTTTATTATTTCATCGTGGAAAATACCGTTTTTTTTATGTCGTCTGTATCACTTTATCAAAGAGGAGTCCATGGTGCAAGAAATTTAGGGATGACTGGATTGATGAAGACATCTGTCATCTGATCTGGATTCAGTATTTGAAACAACATCTAATTTAACAGATTTATGTGCATTTTTCAAATCAGTAGAACAGCCATCACAATGAGTCCACGGTCAAGCTTCGCTCCACTGTTGTGAGATGTTCCTCTCTTTACAAAGTGTTTTGTGTGAATTTGTTGAACACAGTGAAGGAGGGAAACACAGGTGCAGTGAAGAAAGTACATTTGGATTTTATTCTTTTCCCTATTTGTCCCACTGTGGGGAATTTGTGATTGTATTTCCTTTGTTCACATAAAATAGTACAAATAGCCGTGTAGTAATTGGACATTTGAAGCTGTGACTGTGTTGGTGGAAGCTACAAAAACTGGGAACAATTTGGAATTTTTAACAACTGAGGTCATTCACGGCTTTTTTTTATTATTACTGTTTTCGCAGAGAAATCCAAACCATTTGTGGTAATTTTTGGAACTTGAAAACAGTAAATAATACAACCTTTTTTGCTGCATTTTTTTTGCCATACATCTGGAAGTCCCCTCTTTTCTCCTTGGTTGATGAACTCTGTTCAACTTCTTTTTGTCATTTTCAGTTTCTGTTCTTTTATATTATAGAATAAACCTTAAATCTTCCCCTGTCCCCATATGTGAATGTGTCCAGCCTTCATTTTTTTTTATCACACCCTTCCATCCCATCCCATCACTGACTCAGTGGCCAACTCCCTGCCAGTATCTCCACTATCTGTCACTCCATCATTTTTAACTGTCAAGCCTCCTGTCCATCAACCCCTCCTCTCTTTATCTCCATCGCTCTGGTTCTGTCAGTAATCCTTTCAGGCCCTGCTGTCATCGGGCTGATGGTGTGATACTCTAACTTCTACATCCTCCCGCCTTATCTATTTTAGCTACACCTCTGCTCCTCCAGTGGGCATGGATGGCTGTAAATGCTGTAGAAGCAGGAGGACAAGTGGAAGGAGAAGCTGTTTGGGAAACAGTTACATGCTGAATGGCTGCAGGTTGATGGGGTTAAATATCGGAGGGTCATTTTATCAAACACACACAGTGGCTGTTGCTTGTGATCATGATTTAATCAGTTGCAATGGGCTGAATGTTACTGTTTGAAGATAATTGCGAGAAGTTGCTCATTACACTTGAGATGTTAAAAAGAAATGTGACTTAAGTAACAGTAATAATCATAACCATTAGATTATGATAGATTAATGTCAGCCGAATCATGGTGTCATCACCATGTAATTTATTGAATTTAGTAGGTGTTAAAATGTAACAGTTTTAATATGTTGACTGTGCTGGTGTGTGTTGAGCAGAACGTACCTCTGCTCCACAAGGCAGATTCCCAAAGTTTTGTTTTGTCTGTCTTGTCAAAATTTGAAAAACACTATTTTTTGCGTCCCAGGACTATATACATTATTACTAAATCATTGGTCATTAATGAACAATAATGAAAATATTTTATTGGTGACTGAGTGATAGCTGAACAATTAGTATGACTCAAGTTTTAAGCAATGAAAATAAAGGACAACCTCCACAAAATTTCTCGTGACCCACTCAAGGGTTGCAAGCCAGTCTTTACTGTAGGAAGCTGTGCCCTGGTATGGTTGGAAGAGGTTAGCCAAAGTGCGAACCCTTGGTATCACACGCACGTAAGCAGGGTAAGTAAACTGCTGCCTCAGTAGAAATGTTTGCATGCGCACAGCAAAACTGACAAAAAATTACATTTTTTTTTAATAAAGCTCATGAATCAGCCACTGCAGCCGCTCTGTTGTCTAATTCACTCTGGAATGTGCTGCTTCAACCACATATACACAACATTCACTGAAGAACGTATGAAAGGAAACTAGGCTTCATAATAATAATAAGAAGAAGAAGAAGACGAAGAAGACGAAGAATGAGCAGAATAGAAATATTAATAATGTGCAGCAGTGGTGGCCTACAGCAATTAAGGAAGCAGACTTGATGATGGTGACTGCTGCCGTTGAAACACGGCAACATATAAGAGGGTGTAGATTAATGAATTATAATAATAACAACAATAATAATATTAATGAATGAATTTTTATATTATTTTGATTAATTAAAATGATTAAAATTATGTCATGTTTAAAACGATCTTTATCAATATGATTAATATTAAATAATCTGTACATCAACCTGTGACTTTCAACTTTAAAACATCATTTTTTTTTTAAGCTTCAAATTAAGTCAGCAGCAATGATTGCACTTCAGAGATAATCATAAAAATGTATATCATGGTGACGTCTCTATCTTTTTCCCCCCCTCTCCTCTTTCTCCAGGAGGCATGTGGTCAGAAGAAGCTCTATCTTTATTGTACATTCACTCTCTGCCATCACTCTGACATTCTGTTTGACATTCAGGTAGCATAGCAACATGACAACATGGCCCTACAGCCTGGTGTGAGAATATAGATGCTTTTTGAAAAGGTTGACAAGAGGGAGGGAGAGAGGGAGAGAGAAAGAGGAGAGGGAGAGATGAAGGGAAACGAGGAGGAGGAGGAGTTGACTATTGGAGTGAAGCTCTTTACAGATTTGCTTCTTCTCCTTTTGGGCCCCACTCTAGTATCAACCATTTGAAATTTAAAAGGGTGTTTTTTGTATCCAGAAATACCTTTACACACACTGTCATAAATACTGGCCAAGGCAGAAGGAGGATTCTGTTTATTCTGTCGACTTGCATGATTCACCAGAGATGAGCCGCAGCTATAATGGATGACAGACATGTGCAAACATAGTGCCGGCGAAAAAAAAACATTCCGTATCACAACACATAAATTATATAGTAAAACATTCAAAGAAGGCAAATATGCGCGTGCTTATGCACAGAAGGGAGAATGAATATTGAGTTTTTAGATGTTTTATTCCGCAGGAGCCTGGCACGCTTCACTTTAGCTCAGTAACAAAGATGTCGCTGATCCTTCATCTACTACTACTTCTATTTTCTAATACTAATACTAATGCTACTATTTACTAATTGAGATTCCTGACAAAAGAAAAATGGTGCAATCTTAGTCATAAATCAACATGTACACTACACTGTACATCATCAAGTAAACAAAAAAAGCAGTTAATAAATAGTGAAGGTAGACATTAGATATAGACATCATTTCAGTAGGAAATAAAGAAACTGCAAAGGTTGGCTAAATGTTAGTCTAGCACACAAAAAGTTTACAAACCTAGTATTTTAATTAAGTGGTTAAGTTACTTAATTGGTTAATTATGTATTAATTTAGTATATTATTAAAGACATCAGAGGTGATGTAAGCAGACTTGGGTCTGCCAGGTTGCCACTGAGGTGCTCTGATCATTGCACCATCTCCACCCACATAACTTCCAGTGGGCTCAGCACCAACAGGAAGGCTGACAGTATGGAGCAGTGTGATTTGGGTGTCAGTGGAGGAGACTGCTGCCCCTGAGACTATGTGACAGAGAGGGTAATGAAGATTAATGAATGAATGGGTGAATTTTTGGTAATGATTGGAGACCAGCTCGCCCTCGCATTTTCTGGACAAAAAAAGAAAAAAAAATACCTCGTGACACTACAGTACAGTACTGTGTATGTAAATATTAATATATGAATCACTCTGACATGTGACGTCTTTACTTTCCAATCTTCATGAATACAGAGAGTATATATATATATTTATATGTGTGTATACAAATGTATATTCTGGTCCTCCTTTGTATGCATTGTGTTGATTGTGTATGCATAAGGAGAGGACTCTAAACGAAAGCTGAAAATGATACGGGTTGTAAAATGTGGCGGGAGAGACATAAAAACACACACTCCCCCCACATAAAAGATGAAATAGTGGTCAGAGGGGGTTATGTAAATGCATTTTTTTTTTCATTCAACCACAGACTTGGATTCATAATTCATAAAGATTAAAGATGAATTTCATATCAGGCTGAGGTCCCTTCGATTGGCTCCTCTCCCCAACAGAAATGCTATAGCCCAAAGAGCTGTCCTTTTGCAGTGATTAGAAGGAGACCAGATCCTGTCCCTCCTGACTCAATCAATACGTCTTCTGATGTGATCCTGCCTCCTGGCCTCCAGTGGCTCAGACGTCAGCCCGGGATGGAATATCACCATCCACAGAGCAACATGCTTAACCTCTCTGTTGACGTGGTAGGGTCATGGAGACGCTCTGGTTTCTATACCACTCAGCCTGCACTTCCTATATTACTTTATTACAGGGGAAATCTAGGCAGGAAATGAGGAAGTGATAAGGGATCAATTACATTATCATTAACCTATCTCATAGAACGCTGTGTTCATGTATGTGCTCTATTGAAAGATCTTTAAAAGTTGACTTCAGCGAAGTTTGCATCCATGTGGATGAATAAAAAGCTGTTTTTCTCTTTAATTAACATGAGGAAATTGGGTTAGATATCAACATGTTTGCGGTCTAATGGACCTGAAATTAAGGGACTGGCCTTCTCACAGGCTTTTCACTGTAAAATGACTACAGGGGCATTTCTAGGTTGAGGTTTCAGTAGCAGGTTGTTGTCAAGTGAAATTGTCATATCATATCAGGATGGTTATCATGAAAATAAGGAAGACGTGGTGCACACAGCTAAATGTTGCCTAAAACTTTCAAAATGTTGCCTAAAACTTTCAAATTGTTGCCTAAACCTTTCAAAATGTGAACAATTCTTCTTCTTTCCTCTTTCAGCCTTGACAGTACGACTTGAGAAGTACGGGAAGTGCACAACAGTTTGTGACTTCAACATTCAGTTTGACATTTAAGGTAGGAGCTTAACTGTAGTTTATAGTTTCTCAACGGAGCAATTAATCAGAATTTGATTCTGATTTTTGGTTTCACAATTATGACAACACTGTTTCCCAGAGACAGGGTAATAACTCACATGAGTTTTTTTTGGGTCGTCTCACATCATGTTTCCTAGGAGTTCACTGTCAGTTTTGCTGGTTCAATTATTGTTTTTCATTCCATCAAACTTGACTTGTTTCTTGACTGTTCTTTATATCTTCTTCTCTGACTCCAACTACCTCCATGTCCTCCCTCACTGCATCCATCAATCTCCCCTTTGTCTGCGGTAGCTCCATCTCTAGGATCACTCTTCTACCAATGTATCCACTGTCCCTCCTCTGAACATGTCCAAACCATCTCAATCTGGTTTCTCTAGCTTTTTCTCCAAACCTTCCTTCCTTCTGTGACCTCACCTTTTCTTTCATTCATTCATTCAACCTAATCTGCTTAACAACATCTACATAAATAAGTAACATGCTGATGAATTTGCGCAAAGAAGTCTTTTACAGGAAAAAACATATTTTTTTCTGCTAATAATTTACTGGAACAGCTTATTAGACCCCAGTGACTGCCAGTTAATAACTGTCTGATGAGTTACTTTGCTGCAGCTCCATATTTAACTGTCAATACTCAGAAGAAAGAGTCTTTTTATCTTCACAAATCTCACTTAGACCCAAACATTGACTGTAAACCCATTTCTGGTATTTCTGCCAAACTTAGAAGACGGGCAGAGGAGGATTGGGGGGAAAGAAATGGAGAGGGACTGTAAGGGGTTCAGGAGGGGGGGGTCCTCATCTTCCCAGAAAGGAACAGCAGGCCACTCCAGACTTTATCACTGACTCCATGATGCAATTAGCCATCATGGTGGTGCAGCTGTGGTTCTGCTTATTGTATTAGAGAATCAGTGATGGACAAAACCCCAGAGATTGACAGAGGGACACTCACGCAGCCTTGAAACACAATAAAGACAAGTGGTGGAGCTCTCAGAAAAATGAGAAGCCAAGTTTTGTTGTTGTTGTTGTGGATACTTTTCTTTCTTCTGCCGCGGTTTTATGGCTAAAGGGGTTGTTATCGTTCAAACCAAGACCCTGCTCTAAACAATGCGCTACGTACGCACCGTCGCACATGTACAAAAAAAAAAAACTTACAGCAGGACACAGGGGACTGAGGTTGGAAAACAGCCCCCAGGGGGAAGTGCGGTGACTTTTGACATGAGCAGCAACATATCATACCCTCCAGTGGGGACACTCTCATCTTCCTCACTCGCCCACAGGGGGGACTGAGAGAAAGAGTCAAGGAGATAAATACTGATAACCCTGTTGTTTACCCCCTCCCCTCCACCACTGACTATCAGCTCCTTTCTTTTCTTCATCTGCCTCAGAAACCACCCACCCTTACACTTCCTCTTGTTCCCTGCACACCTGCCTCATGTAGAGAGTCTCTGCCAAGTCATGTGTTGTGCTGCTGTCTGATCAATCTGCGACAAACACATGTGCATGCACACACAATCAATCACACAGTCTCTCCCCCAGAAGGAGAGAGAGAGAGAAAGGTGAAAGCCATTATTGCTCCTAAAAGCCAGTTCATCCAGGAACAACAGACCCCCCTCAGAGATGCTGCAGCTAAAGTTTACAATAACAGGGTTAGGGTAATTAGAAAAGGCACTTTCCTTCTGGAAGAAAAACCACTGGGGTTGAAAGGAGAACAGGGGGTGGGGGACAGGAGAGAGACAAAGACTCACCAGCAGCAGGGCTATTAAAAAATAACAAACAAAAAAACTAAACTTAGTCTCAACCAGATTATCGGTATTAGGTTCTAAACCAAACTTCTATTTGAGAAAAATGGCAAAGCTATTTCCCTACGGATCATCCAGCAGGTCATAATCATTGTCTTCCAGGTTTAATTCTGTGATTGTGATTCTGTCAAATGTTCCTAAAGGTTAAGGAAAACTAAACAAAGGTTAAATCTACAGCAAGCGTGGGCAAACTAAGGCCACGGGGCCGGGTGCAGCCCGTTAAAATTCTTTATGCGGCCCACGAACCTTGTCCAAATATAATAATTCATTTATATTAGCATTATACTTCTACCTTTTCCCTGCATTGTCTGTGTTTCCCCAGTAGACTTTATAAATGCTATTAGAAATGTAGCCTCTTAGGTTTTATACATGACTTTTACAAGCCACTGCATCTTAGTTCAAATGATTGCTCCATCTTTCTGCTCTTTACTCGACCCCATGTCCAAATTGTAGGACCAATTGTGCCGCACAAGTCAAAATGTTTGCAGAGGTATCTGCAAACCATTTAGCTCACAGGCCACCACTGGTTCTAATATTGGGCACAGGGGGAGGACATGGTCCTGACTAGATAGATGGTGCAATTCATTTCAGTTACGATAAGTGGCATAAAAGTCATGCTAAAATGCTTTTAGCCTTTTTAATGCCATCTAAAGAGGAAAAAGGCAGAAGTACAATCACAATACAAACCAATATTATAATTTTAACAAGTTTGGCCGCCTGATAACAAAACTGAATGGGCCCCAAATGGCCCACAGGCCTTAGATTGCATTGAAAAGTTTTAATATTTGTGACTGATTTACATTCAGGTTTGGTAAAAGATTTGTAGATTTACTTTTTAGAGTTGAAAATACAGGTCAATACTGATCCACATTCTCCATTTAGGATTTTAAATCAAATTTTTTTTGTTTATTTCCTATCAAATGTGTAGATTCAGGAGCATTTGGCTAGAATTTTTAAAAAAATGTTGGACATTTTTGTTGTTTCTGTGTTGTTCTCCTGAGCTTCAACCATATGTTTGGTTGTTGGTTTCATTTCTATCTTTTAACAACATTTTATCAAATTTTGAACAAAAACTAAAACTAAATATCACTTATGTTTTGGCTGAAATGAAAAATAAAATTCCTTTATTTTAACAATAGGAAACATTTTTTAAAATAAAATGTATATGTTTTAACAAACCAGTATCATTTGGTAAATATCAATCAAACACTGTTAGGTAAATCAAAAATCATAGATTTACTTAATATATTCTGCTGCATGCATCTGTATGTAAAAAAAAAGTCAAACATTAAGAGATGCAGAGAGTAGTAGAGTTTGTGACAAAGTCCTGACATAACTGTATCCAATCAGTGTAGAGGTTGTAAAGAAGGAGGAACAATCTAAGAGGAGGTACAATGAGGAGATGGCCTGGGGGCAGAGAGAGATCACTCTGCGGTCATGACATGTGAGGGGACGGCTTTACAACCAGCCCTCAGAATATTGGATGTGAGTAAGAGCTGCTGAGTCTCATCTGTCAATACTTCCCCACAAGTCCTGGCTCAAAAAAAAAGCTATTTAAACGGGGATTGGACTTTTCACACTTTTATACTGAGCAGAACACAAACTGAAAATGTGATCTGGGTAACATGTTTCTTTTCTCTATCACTGGCACCTGTGATCTACATGTGTTTTCTGCACTCCACCTTTAATATGCTCTCAATGAGCAGCTACAAACAGCACAAAATCAGATCTAATTACAGAAGTCAATCTCAGTGCTATCAGCAGGACCAGGCTCAGATTAGGACGCGACCATATGGCCTGTTGGGGCAACTGTGGCTTACATATGGTGCTGAGGGCTGGAATTACACGCACATACACACAAACACACGGAGGGTGTTTACGTGTGTACGTTTAAAAAAAACTTAACCTAGGGTTACTTGTACACTCTCTGCTAATTCTATCACGTTAATTAATTAATTAGTATCAGTTAATTCATTGTATATAAATATATAAACACACACACACATATATATTCAGGGTGTGAATCTTCACTCACATAAAGATCTGATTCATATCTCGATTCACGGGCTACAATCCGATTCAGGAACGATTCATAAAGATATTAAACGATCCAGTTCGATCAGATTCGCTTCAGTTCGATTCAATAAATGTTTGCAACTCCGCTGTCAACTGCACTATACAGCTGCCAGTCTTTTTTAAGTGGGGAAAATGCAATTTCATAAGCATGTGATTACACCTGGTTAAATAAGAAAGAATTAGCCAAAGGCTAGTTTTCATCTGTAGTCTCCTGGCCATGATGTAAAAAGGCAAGAAGCACACAATAATTATACAATAGAAAATACACATGCAAATACCTTTTATACAATTATGACATTTTTGCAACTTCTTTCAATTTGCACATTTGCAAGATTTAACTTGATTTTTTTACACAGTTTGTCAATATGGCCTTTAAAAAACAGCTGTGAATCTAATATTAACCCAAGATATTTATACTGATTGACAAATTGTATTTTATCTCCATTAACAATTATATCAGGATCATGTGACTCTCTACTTATTTTAGTGAAATACATTCCTACAGTTTTAGAAAGGTTTAGCTGTAGACATCACTCCTGTAACCAGATTGTCACACAGGACATTGTTTTGTAATGTAACGAGCCATAGATTCCGTTATTGCCTTGGACTTTGCCGAGTTATTGCCAAACTGTGGTGGGAAAAACCTGTTTATTTTATTCTGTCCTCTGACTACTGGTGGTTCCTGCCGTGCCACCGTCATCGTCACCCAGTCATCGGTCCCACCCTGCCGTCTGTGACTGCTAAGGTTTGTTGGACCTTTTACATTTACTGCATTTTAATCGATCAGGGCTTTTTGGACTGATACACTCCGATTGTGTAGGTCACAGATCAATAACTGATCCAAAACGGTTAATCTTCACACCCCTAATATTGGGGATGTCAGATATATCGGTCGATCAATAAATTTTGGGCCGATATCAGCATAATTTTTAATATCAGTATCAGTTTTTCCACCAATATTTAAAATCTGATGCTCTGATGTCTCAGCAAATACGCTGGACTTCCTCATGGGGTACTGCGTCAGCACTACTGACACTATGACCGTCATGTGATTAATGATGTCATCTAAAGGGACAACATCAATGATTGATGCTACAGTTAATGTCCGTGGTCTGGAGGTTTTTGTGGAAAACTGTAATTTTTAATGACTGTAAGGAGCTGGTTAAGTGAGGGTGGAGGGTGAGATTTTAACACTTTATCACGAGGTGTTTTTTGCAGTGAAGTAAAGAAAAACAACAATGGAATCAGTGAAACAACAACACAGCCGCAGCAGTTCTCTCTCTCAAAAACTCAAGAGTTAAATACGATAAAGATCAGACAAGAGCAATAGAAATCAGACAAACTTCACAGAGTTCATCGAGAGAGAACCAGCCGTTCTCTCCCGTTCAAGACGCTGTTTTTACTCAACATGTGGAGTTTCTACAGCCCTGCAATGTCATGACCAATCGCATTCGTATTTGAAATAAGTATTTCTCGGACATTTGCCAGTGGAACGCCGTTCGGTGTCGTCTCTCATGTCATCAACGAGAAGAGTGGTTATCATTGTGACGATGCTGAAATGTTTTATCTGTCATTAAAAAGGTCTTTTTACTCTTATACTGCAGCTGTTTCTATCTGTGCCCATTTATATTGACTATTGTTGTGAGGCTGAATGAGCCTG